>CAJNIZ010002492.1:66553-116572 GCA_905231905.1 Symbiodinium pilosum
CCCCCAAAAAGGGCACCCCTAATTTGGGAAACCCTCATAATTTAGTTTGTGATCATCAGTCAGGACCCTTCAAATCGTCCTTGGCCCGCTCCCTAATTCCTGTTGTAACCCGAAACCCTCAGCCCTATATCCCAAGTAATGTAGTAGTTTCCATATTCTCTGCGCTCCCCTATTCCCAACAAAGCCCTACACCTGATTCCCGCATTCCCAACGATAGCAAAACAGTTCAGGTTGGCAGAGCTCCCCCAATGTAAGCTTTGCATGACCATGCATGACTCTACATGCCGCCTAGTGTGCTCGTATAAGGCATACACGTAAGGGTACCTACCTGGTAACTCTCACCGGAAAATTTCTTGAAGTGGAGCATGAGTAAGTCATTCAGAGGCTCCCCGCTGGCTCCGTCTCGGGCCCTTACAGGCCAGGAGCGTGATTTGCAGATGCAGTCTGCCCAAGCTTACCCCGGATCCCGGTAGAGGAAGTACAAAGTGTTGTCTCGGGATATGGTAGTTTGGGAAAATCCGGGTCCCTAAAGGGGAGGCCTTTTGATAAGGATTATGTTATACTAAGGTTTCTACTCAGGCAACCTGTGTATGAAAACACCCCCAGTAGGGTATAGTGCGACAGGCCTGGTTTTTCTGCAAAGTAACTATGAGTTGAATCGTGGGTCCTCATGATTGGGATTATGATCCATTTGGGTGATATGATGGTGGCACACCCTTCCTTCAACTCCTAGTTACCTGAATAGTATGTTAGGGGTTGTGTGAGGGTTATAATATGGATTAGATGGGGAGAATGGAAAAGAAAATGGAAAGTGCAACACATCGGGTTGAGGGCCTTAAGGTTCCCAGTTACAAATAGTAGGCTATATAACTATAGGGTATAAAGAACCCAGAACCCATTATCTAGGCTGGTTTTATATTCAGAGAATTGTGGTTCACCTTTCCTCCATTGCTGTACACAGTCTGGACGGTTTGGGGTCCTAGAGTTTGCGCGAAGTACTGTGTCCATCTTTTTTGCGGACTGCCATTTTCATGTTGACTATCTGACATTAACCCTTCTTATGAGGAACCCCAGAAAGTACCCCCGATGTTGGGAAACCCTCACATGCAGACCCTCGTGAAGCAAACCCTTGACCCCCTGCCTCCGAAACTCTAGGCCGCAAACCCCGAACACTGAACAGGGGTAGGTTTCCATATATCCATATATTTTGCTAATTTTTGTTACCCTGTATCCGTATACCATCCTGATGAAGCCAGAAAATTTTGATTTTTATAGGCACCCCCCCCCCCAAACTACCCAAGTGAACCCCTAACCTTTAGACCGTTAGCCCTAAACCCTAAAGCCCGGACCTGCAGACCCTTTGCCCCCAAGCAAGAACCACTGAGCTTAGGACCCTTACACCGCCCCTAGGCCCTCAGCAGTGACCTTTTGTAGACCTTGACTTGAACCTCAACAGTAGGTACCAGTAGTATTAAGGCCCCAACCCAAGCAAAAAAGCAACAAAAGATGCTATTCTTCTACATGCTTCTGGCATACGGGTAGCCTCAGTCCCTGAACCATGCAAACCCTAAACCCTAAACCACCAGATACCTTGTCAACCATGAAACATGCCAGGATGAAGCAGGCTTCGCCTGTTGAGGAGGACCATTGGACCGAGCTAGCCGGCCTCTCGGCGACCGTGACGACCACGAAGGCGCAGCTGCCATTGGTTGGGGATTCATGCTCTTAGTTTTTTCAGGTGTAGGAGATTTCTAGGTTTGCCTTTACAGAGGTCTAGCTAGGGTGGGGTTTGCTTACTGGTTATGAGTACGGAAGAAGGGAAAATGAGTTCTATGCCACCCCATATCATATATTCCGATATTCCCTCATAATCTTAAACTCTATACTATAATCCCAGGAAGTTTAGGGGTCTAGGTTGGGAGGGGCTTTGAGTTCTCAGCAGAGTAGGATTCATGGCTTGGGGGTTAGGATTTAAGGTGGGAAGGGATGATGTGGAAGGGTTTTGCCAGGGCCTCCCAACTAAACCCCAAACACCAACCCTAAACCCTAATTCCCAACCCCTAAACTACCCCTAAACCCAAAACCTTGTGCAAGGCAAAATCCTAGATCTTGTAGGTCATGCCACGCATCGCATGGCACACACAATGCCCAAACCTCTCCAAATTGACTGGGTTCAGGATTTTCAGGTGTAGGGTGACATAGAGCTGTTTAGGATGCGGGGGCTTCGGGTTTAGGGTGAAACCCGAAAAGGGCCCAGTTAAGACTGCTATCCTGCAAAACCTGGATCTGTTGCCAGGCGCACCAGAAAGTGCTACTCGTGCCTTGGTCGGGAAGTCTCATTGCTTGTGATGTAAGTGTTGCACGAGGTACGCTTAGCAGACGTGCCCATATAGGTTCCATGTGAGCTCTAGTCTAAACTCCTCCCCTACATAGCCCCCCTTGAAGGAGTTTAGAGTATGGCTCCCGTTACTCCAGGGGACGTTGTTTGCTTCTCCATTCCTGGTGCCTCTCCAAGCCATGGGCCCTTCAAGCATGAGACTGGCGGGGTCTCTTAGAACTGTTTATTGGGACGGATTATCTTTATCGGGGTTATATTGGGATAATGGAAAAGAACATGGAAACTACTATAGTATAGGGATATACAGGGGTTCATGAGGAGATGAGATGTTTCGCTCCTTTTGGTGATTGTTTCATAGGAATGTTTCGACACACTACGAACTTCAATCCCCTGCAATTTCAAGCCACTGCGAAACACCCGGCTATGTCAACACCTTTGTAGTTGTCAGTGAGGCGTGGAGGAGTGGATCCATACAGAAGTCCCTATACAATTTCACGACTATAGTCCCTATCCCTATTCCCTTCATCCACTACTCATCACCCTAAACCTCGAACCCGAAATGATGCTGCAAAACAGCATCAAGTCTCAGGTGTGGAGTACAAACTTCAACCCGGACGAGCTGACATATGAAGCCTACTTCACAGCCGCTTGCCCTAGAGGGAGTGCTTAAGGAGTGCAGGGTGCAGGGCTTACTCTGAGCAAGCTACAACGACCCCACATGACCTTACTCCAAATGGTGGTTTACATAGGAAATTGTCCCGGAACGGCCCAACTGCAAGCTTTGGAAACTTCATAAATTGAACAGCTACTGCGTCCACGTTGGGGATCCCGCAAAAGATGCACGGCCGAATGGAAAGAACATGGAAGCGCGATGAACCAGTGTTGCTCAAAAGTTCGTAGGGTGTTTGGATACTGTTATTCCTTCGGGGTAGTGGCTCCGGAGGCCCCATGGAGGTTTTACAGTTTAGAGTTTAGAATGTTTAGGTCTTTGGGATTAGGGTTCTTAATGTAGGTATTTCTGGCAGTCAAAACATTGGAATCCCTATACATCCCTTGGGATTCTTAGGGGCCCTCCCATATCCTTCATGAAAGAAACCTTGACCAATTTGAGTAGGGTTGCATCAGCCGTCGATGTTGCAAACGGCTTCGGGTTTACGGTGAGTTGTTATAAAAGTAGTACTAGGATTAGTAATAATAGGCGTATGATGCCAACACATGACGACCAGGTCTTGTTCACTCCGCGCTGTGTGGTAGTTCAACCGAGCTAGGCGACCCCAACATAGACCCCCAAATACAATAGTTCTTATTATAGGGACTCCCAAAGCGGTACCCCTAATTTTCGGAAACTTCCATACGTTTCTGAAAGGAACTTGGGAGTAAAAGTGAAATATATCTTGCCAGACGTCTGATCAAAGGTTCAAAAGAAAATGCAGTAGAGCAGGAGCTAAGTAAGGTCGAGGCCTGATTGATTTAGGGTGTCTGTTGTCTGGGGTGTGAACTTTACTACAACCAGGTTGCATGAAGAGCATGCATTCGTACTGCTCATGTTTATTCATTCTTCTGCTTTACCATCTCCGCGCACAGTTTCAGGGAACTACGCTACACGTCGAGTAAGAGCAAGTAATGTCTCGGGAGCACACTGGATGCAATCTGTAGCAGCAGTATGCAACAGTACTGTGTCTGGACTACAAGCGCAAGCTCCCAAGTCCTGACGTCCGCCCACTTTCCAAACCCCAAGCCCCTTAATTAAGTCCCAAACAGTAAACTAACCCCAGATTTAGGGCGTAGGGTTTAGGGTTTTAGGGTGCAGTCCTTAGTTCAGGACCCCGAGCTTTAAGCCCTGCACGCGTAAAGTCCCATACCCTACACCCTAGAGCCCCAAGGCCACCTTATAATCCTCAACCCTACATAACCACGTCGAATTCCTGCAGCGCATTTGAAACCCTGCAGAAAGCCCTAAGCACAAAACTTCAAACCCAAAAGCCCCAAGATATATACGCAAATCTACATATGTATATCTATATATGGCTAGATATCCTGCCTTTATGAGGATTTTTACCCTCGCAGCTGCAGGTGATGCGCTCTAGCCTAGGGGGCGCGCAGCGCAACTTAGGCGGGTCCTGCGCTCTTTGAGGGGGCGTCTTCTAAGACTCCACGGGTCTAGGGCTTGAAGGGGTCTACAAAGTCTCTTTACAGGGTTTAGGCGGGGGTTACGTAAGGTTACAAAGGGTTAAATGGGGATATCTAGGGTTCTAAAGGGTTTAGGGGTCTAACAGTTGAGAGGATTTGGGTTTCGAGGGTTCAGGGCTCACTGTGGATTCAGGGATTGGGGTATAATTTACGTCAATCCCTCCTTACCCACTATGGTCCTTTGTGGTATCCGTTACTGGGCGGGGGATTGGCCCAAAATAACTCTAAACCCTGAACCGTAATGAACCGTATATATATATATATACACCCCTATATAACCCCCTATAGTAGAGCCCCTAAATTCCCCTTGAAGTGGGGGATTTAGCTAGGGATTACAGGGAGGGATCAGGACTCGGGAGGTTGAAGGTCGAGGCTGACGACCTTTACCCAGTTGCTGTTAAACAACTTACAATAATAGGGTTCAGGGTTTAGGCTTGTATTGCAGGTAATGATCTGGATTGCTGTTAAGGAACTTAAAACTAGATTATCATGATAAAGAAGCCCTATTATGTACCATATACCCCTAATGTGGGAACTCAAATTACGTTCCTTATCAGCAATCCAGATAAATACCTGCAATACAAGCCTTTTATACCCTTTACTTGCGTAGTTAGATCACTTATTCATCATATTCCCAAATTGTCGTAATTAATGTGAGTTCCTCACCAGCAACCCAATTAGAGGAGAAAGGGAGGTGCTTCACCTTCCCTTTCTCCTTACACAGCAGGCGCTGCTTATCCCCGGTTGCTCAAGAGAGTTTAGGGTTTGGTTTTTTAGGTTCAGTTGCCCAGCTTACTGGTTCTTAAGGGAAAGTGGGGGATAGATCCTGACCCGAAAAAACTCCCGAGCTTCACGCCCACGCTCCCACATTAATTAAGCGCCAGTCAGTCAAGAGAGTTGCTGGTTTCAAATCGTTGTGCAATTGGGTTGTCTTCAAAGGTTCAGGGTTCCGAGTCTCTGCGACTTGAATTCTACTGTAAACCCTAAACCGGATAGGCTTTAATTAGGGGTTGAACAACGACATGATAGTGTCCACATACAGGGGTACCCCCTATAGCAGGTCTCTTGAAAGGGCCTACATGCGCATATGTATATACATCTATACATGTATATGTTTGCGCGCGCACATAGACATACATAGATATAGGTATGGATATTTGGAGGGCTATTATGGGATTTGGGAGGAATGATTGTAGGCTTCTACGAAACCATATACGACTCTGTAGAAGTATGAGAAAGGAGACTCATTACAACCTACAAGCTCAACTGGGGCTTGGCGACAGTGATGCGCAGCTCAAATCTAGGAGGCCAACCCCTAAAAACCTTCTAGACTCCAGACATCTAAACCTTTTGAAGCAGGGACCTGCTGCTATCTGCAAGGAACCTTCTTAGACTCCAAACATTGAAAACTTTTAAGTAGGGACCTGCTGCTGTCTGCAAGGCAGCGACACGCAGGGCCTTTGGTCCGTTTCGAGTGAGGCAGCTGGATCTAGCGACGCTTGACAGACTTTGGGGTGTAGGCAAAGAAAAGAAGGTTAGAGTTCAGGTTTGCGTTCCTGTGTCTTTTACAACAAGCGGCGCGGTATTTATACATATCACGGTGGCTTCTCTTATGAAAAGGACATCGCCGAAGTTCCTGGATTCCAGCGGAAATGCCAATGTAGGCATAGTCATTTCTAAAATAAGCCCGTCCCCCGTCGCTGCCCCGAAATAGTATGGGTCTTCTTATTTCAGTGCAAAACATATGTGTACCGGCATTTCGCAGAACGTTCGCGGGGTTCACGGAACCTTGGCTGGGTTTGTAGAACCGATCGGGGTGTTAGTAGAACCCGTTCGCAGAACCCAGTTTGGGGTTCGGTGAACCCTCTGGGGTTCGGCTACCTTCGGCGAACCTTTTAGTTCGACAAATTTCGGCTTACCCTAGGGGGCGTACTCACAGAGAGGTGTACACATACAATTCTCCTCCATTATTATGACCTTCATGTTAGTTTGTTGCTGCCCTTTGCAAGTCTTTCAGGGGGGATGACATGGTAATAGGAAACTCGAATCTAGGGAAGGCACCCATGATTATGGACCGACCCTGTTGTCAAACGGTTTATGGTTTAGAGCTTACAGTGGTTTATGGCTAACAGGTTTTGGACCGATGGTTTTGGAGTGGGACGTTTCCCCTACACGCCTAAACCCCAAGGCCCTAAACTAAACCTGGTATAACTTTTGTACGCTTCCCATGCTCCCCATATGCGCCTTATGGAAGGGTACCTACCTGGCAACTCCCAACCTGAGGGCATTTCTTAGTTTCAGAACGCGGTTTAGGGTTTGGGGTGCCTACCGACCCTTTGACATCCCGGACATTACCCTACACCGCAAGCCGAGCCATGCGGGTGCCAAACACCTGAAACTGGGATTCCGCGTTGGCTATCTATTTAGCAGTTTGCCAAAGCAGGGGGAGTCCAATATAGGCCCCCAAAATACTATAATCCTTGTTATAGGGATCCCCGAAAAAATGACTCCTAATTTTGGGAAACCCCAATTTGCGTCGAGGCACCTCAGGACAGTCAGACAGTACATGTGGCCCCAAATTACTCACAGTTTAGTAGTACTTACCCCTTAATTACTTGGAATGACCCAGAGAACTGTAGGTTATTGGGGTTACAGGTAAACTCTACACCCTAAATAGCAGTCTCCATTTCATATTCCATTATCCCCCTATAACCCATTGGGGTTACAGGTATGCCCCCAAGTGTTTGGCTCCTGTTGATCTTTTCTCATCTGTTGGCCTTCCGAGGTGCTACATACGCCTTCCAGGGTTCAGGGTTTGGGGATGAGGGTTTAGAGTTTAGGGTTTCCTATCTTGTTGTACTATTTGGACATTATTAATGGCCGATGTTATGGTCCTAGCGTGTCCTAGGTTCCTTGTATAAGTAAAGTAAAGACCACAGAAAGTAAACCTCAAAACGGTGGCGCTAAATGTTCAGGCTTCCAAGTTCCTCTGTCTAATCCCTATATAACCACGCAGGGGTTGATTTAGAAGTATTCTTTAAGTTTCACTAACCCAAATCCCTATACATTCTTCACATGGCCATAGTAATTGAATTCGTAATTATAGGGTAGGGCCCCAAATCAACCATAGCACAGTTTCCTTTCCATTTCCCAGTTTGATGACCATTTTTATTCTCCATTATCGGGGTAGTATGGCTCCTAAGTTCTTTATTCTACATTACGCGAATGGGCTTTCTTGGACGTGACACCTGTGCTCAGGAATATCCGGCTTCCATGAGAAACTTGGTGGGCACTTGCAGAGGGTTTGGGGGAAGCATGCGTCGATTGCGCGTACAGGTAGCAGCCCCCTAGCAGTACGTTCTATATCAGTTAGTTAGGTATGGTGCGGATAACAGGTTCAAATTTCCATACTTGGAGTTATGGGCGTTATATGTATATATATATATGTATATTTATATACGTATACATACATACATACATACATATATATATATAAGTTTGTGACTACATGGCATGTGAATACATGGCACCATTTCGTACGACTTTTTGGAAGTTTTTTTTGGTTGTGCTCGAGATCCACCGTTTAATGTAGACCCGCGATTAATAAACCCCCGCTTACAAAAGGGATCCTAATATCAAGGCCCTTAACAGCAGGGGGGTTCCTAATCCCTCAAGACTAAACTGCTGATCCTTCAGGTTCAGGGCTTAGGGCCCAGCCAGAAGGCCTCTGAAGCTCCGAAGGTCTAAAGTGATTGGATCATGGTTCACCTTCCCGAAGGGGCCATATGGAGTATGGTCTAAAGTCCTTTACGAGGTTATATAGGGGACTTGTTTATGGGTTACTAAGGGGGATACTAGGAGTTAAGACTGTAGCTCATGCTCTAAGGGGCTTTTTGATAGGTGCTTTTGGCTCATATTTGAAAAGCTTTTTTGCCCAGCATGGAAGACTTCTGGGGTTTTAAAGCCTAAGCTGGACATCTGTAAATCCCGAACCCCCAAACCCTAATTATCCTAATTCCTTAGCTCCGTGAGGTCTCATCCTTAACCCTAAACCCTTAACCCTATAAAGCACTGTGAGAAAATCTGAGGCTGCATAATGCGCGGCGGTTTCGCTTTCAGTGCTCTAGGATTTGGGTTCCTACCTGGCGACTAAGTCGCCTTAGGGTTTAGGGGTTTAGGGTTTGGGGTTCAATTCCTGGGGCCAAAAGGTGCCGATATGGCAACGCCTGAGGAACCCAAGTATTTTTGGGGGGTTAGAGTTTGGGATTAGGCCTCTTTTGGGGAAGGTGAACCTAAGCAACTCGCCCAGGCATCGACTCACCAGGCATTGGGACCTACACCTACACTGTCTACTGCCGCACACGCCGGTGTGGTGCTTCTTCTCCAATAGTGTCGATTCACGGGTAAAGGGAGTGTCATTCGGGAGGTAAATGGTAGTTTCCCAGAATAAGGGGACCCCAACCCCAAAATACTATAGTCCTTATTATGGGAACCCCCAGAATGGTACCCCTAATTTTGGGAAACCCCCAAATGCTATACACGTTGTGCGCTTGGGGTTTTTCGCTTGGACGGAGGTTCAGGGGGAGCAAGTACAATAGGCGTTGGAAGTACCCCATATGAGGATGTAGGGGGACCCAAATATAGATCCCCAAATACTATAACCCTTATTATTGGGAATTACAAAATGCTATCCCTAATTTTAGGAAACCTTCATATAAGTGTTACAAGGATAATGGCCCAGGACCAAGCCCCCTATTTATGGAGCTTTAAGTCGCGCAGCACCCCTTGAAGAGGAAGGTCAGTACATATGAATAGGAGCTATGATCCAAAACGCCTTAAAGGCGGTTATATGGGAGGATTGTACCGGGAACTACTATAGGGCTTATTAAGTGGGGACATTCAAGCTCACACGGATCCGGGGCAGCCTCATCAACAGCATCTGATTTCAGAGTTCCTGAGTATTTTCGACAGGATGCAGGCTTGAATGGGTTCCGGTACGGGAAGGGTTTAGGATTTCGGATTTTGGGTTTACGGTGACGAAGGTTTTGTTGGAAAAGCGGGTTGGGAGCTTGTTTGAGGCAGCAGATGCTTGGGACGGTTTGCCGAGCTTGTGACTGTTGCAGTACGGTGCAGAAGTTACACTTCCCAAAGCCCTAAATCCTTAATGAAATCCCAGACCCTAAACCCCTATATCCTAAACCCTAAAACCCTCTAGTAGTTTCCATTTTCTTTTCCATTATCCCTATAGAACCCCCATAAATAACCCTCATATAAAGCCCTAGCCTATACCCTAAATCCTAGACGCCAAAAACCTAGTCCCTAAACTCTAAACCCTATACCCTAAACCCTAAATCCTAAACCCTAAATCCTAGACCCCAAACTGACGTTGGAAGTCCATAACACAGCAACTCCTGGTTGCCACGGCTCTCCAGGGTAATTACTGGGTTTGGGTTTAGGGTTTAGGGTTTTGGTTTAGGTTTTCGGGTTCAGGGTTTAGGCTTTAGGGTTTAGTCTTTAGGCTTTAGGGCTTTAGGCAAGCCTGGGAAATCTGGTTGCTGTATGAGGGCATAATGTAGACCCGTGACTAGTAAACCCCCTCCCCTTAAAAAGGGAGTATAACAGGAATTCTAAAATTAAGGCCCTTACAAAGAGGGTGCTCATTAATCATGGGTCTACATTAGGGAACTTACAGTACATGATTAGAATAGAGAGAGAGAGAGAGAGAGTGAGTCATAGGGTCAAGCACCCCACCGTTCTCCAGCAGTGTTCCGCAACTTCCTTATATAACTATACTCTACTTTATCTCGGCAACCTACTTATTGAGCGCTCTAACATTGCACTCAGTGTGTGTCGGCGGTACATGTCACAAGCGAAATGCCATCACGGGTAGAGATTAGCCAAATGTGCTTTCTGCTTGTTGTCACGTGCTGCAGGCGCAAAAGGCTTGAGGGAGATGTATTCCGATGACTTTGAGGAACAACTAGGGGGCGTACATAGAAACTCATCTCGATATGGCTAGATTTGAGGCCCTGGAAGTATTGCCAGACAAACCTCTCAACAGCTTTCCTGGCGACGCCACGCCAACTAAAACCCGAATCTATAAAAACCAGCTGAATCCTACCGGCCCCTTAGAACCTGAACGCCATTCTTTCTTCGTCTTACTGTGGGTTAGGAGGAATTAGCAATTGTAATTCCCATTTAGTGTATTCCCTTATCCCTACTAAACCCGGTAAGTCGCAAGGCTAGTCGAGACATCTCCCGTGGAAAGCCCCGTGTGGCTCCATATGATGCCTAAAATCTCCTTGCGGAAGCCCCAGACCAATACATTGTAAACCCCAAGCCCCCCAAAACCATGAGTTTAGGGTTCAGGGTTATCAATGGTAAGCCCCCACGAACCACTGCATCAATGCGAGATTCCATTTCATTGTTCATGCTCTTTTCAATGTGCTTCTCCACTATTGGGGTACTATGCTCGACCCCAAACTACGTCAACATCCCCAAGGCCTCATCTCTTAACCCCAGGCCCTATCCCTTAAAGCCGTAAACCCTCAGCCCCGCACCCTATAGTCCCCCTTAAGTAGATAGAATATGGCCTTAATGGTATATGAAAATAAGATCCCCATATACCCCATATTCTATCTACTTAAGGGCGACTAGAACCCTGAACCCTAAACCCTAAATAGTAGTTTCCATTTTCTTTTCCATTATCCCAAAATAACCCCAAAATATATGCCCTAAATAACCCCTAAACGGACCATAAGCCCCCAGCCTTGAACCTCCCTAAACTTTGTACCCTCAGGCCTGCACCTTGCCGTAACCCACCTTGTAGGTTTAGGGACTAGGGTTTAGGGAGTAGGGTTTGGGGTTTAGGGAGTAGGGTTTAGGGATAAGGGTTTAGGGATTAGGGTTTAGGGTTAAGCATGCATTTCAAGTACACCGTGGTAAGGCAGCCTCACAGAACCTACGCGCGTGGAAGTCGGACCTGATGGTCACATCGCTGCGGCCCCCCGGACTGTAAGGGGTTCGGTAGGTTTAGGGTCTAGGGTTTACCAATACCGCTTTTAGGTCTATTCGAGGTACCTTAGACTACAGTTCAGGACCATAATATTGGTAGTTATTTGTTGCCTGATAGTTGGGTTTCTTTGAAAAGGTGTATTTGGTTTTGGATTTTAAGGTCAGGGGATCTGCAGGGATGAAAGGCAAATAAGGGCTCTACAAGGTTTATAGGGCCTAGGGATCAGGGGCCTAGCATTTACTTGACAAAAGGGTGGTCATACAAGGGTCGCAAGCGGGAGAGGCTATGTAGCGTTTAGGGTCTGGGTTTTTTCGCCCGAGCAGTGCAGAAGCGAATGGAAAATAATGGAAGATAAGCCTGGACCGACAAGTCGTCTGCAGAGTTGGTAGTTTCCCTAAATAAGGGGACCCCAATGTAGACCCCAAAATACTACAATCCTTATTATGGAGACCCCCAATAGGGTACCCCTAATTTTAGGAAACTCCCAGTTTTAGTTTTGGGTGTGAAAGCCATCTTTCATCCCCCAGCAACCTTTGGGAATAATGGAAAAGAAAATGGAAACTACAGGGATTATAGGGATTATATAGGGTTCATATAGGGATTATATTGGGTGTATATAGGAATAATGGAAAAGAAAATGGAAACTACTACAGTATAATAGGGTTTATATTGGGATTATATTGGGAATAATGGAAAAGAAAATGGAAACCACCATAATGGGCTTTATAGGCTATATATTGGGGTTCTATTGGGATATAACACCATGAGCAACCCAAAACCATCTCTTCTCTTATCGCGTCCTTACGTTAGGGATTAGCGTTCAAGATTCTTGATGTAGGGTTTTGCACTTACGCACCAATCAACTTTGGACTGACAGTTAAAGGTTCGGGATGCAAGGTGCAAGACGCAGTGTTCATGAATTACTTGTACGTCCTGTACACAGTTGTAGACCAAGAGTTCAGGTGTCAGGGTCAGGTGTCAGGGTCCGGGGTTATGTGTTTTAGGGTTTGGGGATCGCTATTGAGGATTTCGAGGTTAACGACTCAGGGCTGTAAATATTGGGCTTAGAATGTCATGGACTAGGAATGGAGTGTAGGGTTCAGGGTTCCGAGGCTTAGGGCTTTATGGTGAATATAGGGTTATATAGGGTTATTTAGGATAATGGAAAATGAAATGGAAACTACTATAATGGGTTATAGAGGCTTTAGGGGTTTAGGGTTTAGGGCGTTTCAGGGTTTGAGGTTTAGGGTTTAGGGCCTGAAGTATTTCCCCAGCTTTTTTTCCCGCCGAATCCAAATCCTAAGCTCTGCATACCGGTCTAGTTCTTGAAAGGCACCTTTGGGTGGTTCACATGACACAAAGGACACCAAAATCTGCCGAAACCCTGAACCCTAAGCGCTAAACCTTCCAACCTAAACCTGAAACCCTAAATCTGCCGGTGCATGCCAGGTTTTGCTGAACGCCAAGTTCGCTGACAGCCAGTGGCCCAGATCGGCCTGGCTTGCCGAAAGGACTATAAGGAGTGCATATCTTATTGGGGGCTAGTAGGGCAATTTTGAAGGGCTTATATTGTGAAGCTTTCGTAACAGGTTTTGCTCCACCCAGGTCCCTTCCGCATTTTTGTTGACGGATGTGTGGATCTGCCTCAACAAGAAAGTGGGAGATGGACTGGTGAACCCCGAACCTCGAGACAGCGTCGCAATCCACTCCGCGAAGGAGGCCAAGAGGCTCAAGCTCCTAATGGGGTCACTGCGGTATTTGTTCCGCAACGGTGCTCCAGCAGCGCTAGGCTTGCGCCGCAGGTTTTTCGTGATTAGCATGTTGACTTTTAAGGCATTGGGTCTGAGGACGAGAACGTCCGTTGGCTGAACCACATCTTGATCAAGTCCCCAAACCGCTCTCGTGCAGCACGACCTAGAGTCGCCCCTGAGCCAGAAGCAATTGCTGAAGCAGCTGCGGGCTTTCACTCATGTTCTTGCACTTATTCTTTGAAGGTTTACTTATACCCCTGTCACCCCACTTAAAAAGTGAGGCGAGAGAAGCTGCAGGGAGGATTTTCAGGCTTTTGGGGTACTTGCATGGGAGGGGTAGTACACCACCTCACTGTAGATGTTTCTTAACATGGCCGCTATAGACTCCGAAAGTGTGATCGCTATGCTCCCTCTGCAATGTCTAAATATGCCAAGGGTCCTGACAGGTTCCCGAAGCCCCCCCCCATGTTCTCATATCTCCCTACAAACTCCCAGATTCCAGTGCTTTTGCAATTTGCTTTCCAGTATTCCCCTTCATGTGGGCTACTGTCAATACTAGCCTGTAAGGGATCCTTAACAGTACATAGGGGCCCCTCCTTGTGCTTCAGGATAGTCTGTAAGATAGTCCCGAACAAGGAACCCATGTTCATCAAATTACGTAGGAAATGTTGACTGTAGCTCATACACCAATATGATAGAGAGACATAGGGTAGAACAGGGGTATTACAGGCCTACATATATATGTATATATATATACACACATTCACATGCACATATTTATATAGATGTATGTACATACACATGTATTTGTACATATAAATATACATATATATGTATATACACATATCTATAGGGCTCATATGCCTTACATAGCCCTCCCCAAAACCCCAAAGCCTAAAGCGCGTTAGGGTGTAGGGCCCCGACCTGCTATGAAGGGCTCGAGTTTCGGGTTTGTTCCATACCCAGCCAAGTCACCCCAGTAGGTCTCTGGGGACGGTGCGCCTAGTTATAGCCGGCTACGACTTTGGCGGCAAACCATGGAACTGTAATCCCTAGACCCCTAACCCAAACCCTAAGGCCATCAAAGTTAAACCCCTAAACCATGCACGTAAGAGCATTGAAGCTTACGAGGCTAGAGTTCTATACCATGAGTTGTTCTTAGAATTATGGGCTCCTTCTGGTCATAGATAATATTACGGCACCTAATATTCAGAGGTATCAAAATGGAAGTCTAAACCTTAAACCCTACCCCCATGGACCAAGCTACGACCTCCTCCCAAAAGCTCCAAACTACCCGCCTTGTGCTCAAGTACTGGGTATACAGGCTAGTATTACAGTAGGGTCTAGGGTTTAGGGCTTAGAGTGGTTGATGTTAAGGAACTTGAGTTAAGTTGCTATAATAAGAAACCCGAGTATTTACCATAAGCCCAATCATTGTGGCGACTTAAAAATGAGCGTGCTTAGCAGCAACGCAGTTACTTGCGAGGTCTAGGCAGTCCCTAAAATGATGATTGTAAGGTAGCTTCGTTATCGCGTTAAGCTGGGGCCATGTTGTTTACCCAACCCGGCTGTTGCGTAATGAAAAGACGTCAGGTTTTGAGTCTAGAGTTTTGGGGTTGGAGTTGTTGGGTTCAGGGTTTAGGGTTTACGGCGCGCAAGAAATGTGTGTAGGGCTTAGGGCGTGCACATCTATTTCGCTTTCTTGAACCTCTTCCAAGATTGTGAAAGATTGCCCACAAATGAAAAATCTCTTTACATGGCCCAAACGTTTGATTCTTGCAGCTATGCATGCCAAGGTTTTTACCCAAGACGTCTCTGCTGAACTAAGAATTGACTTAATCACCCGTTTGGCCATAAGTCCTCAAACGTGAACATAAATCATCACGTCACGAGCCCCGCACCCCCCCAGAAGAACATGGTGTTGTCTCTGTCGAGAAGAACTTACTAGTGGTTGGTAGGGAATAAGGGACTACATTGTATAGGGACTATGACGGGATCATATTCGCTTTTTTCCTAGGAATGATGGAGTTCTCAGGCCGAAACGTGGTTGAGATGATGGGCAAGGACACAGTGCTACTGTCATAGCTGTCATAACAACTGACAAGATATCTCACAGCCAGATGGAATTTGGGGGTGTCTATTCTGGATCATCGAGTAGGAATAGCAAAACGTACATTGCACTTCATCAACCCGGTTTAGGCTTGAATGTTAAGGGCGTTTGGGGCTTAGGGCGGTTCAGGGTTGGGTGCTGCTAAGCATCTGCCTTTTCTGTACGTGCCCCAGTTCTGGATTGCGTTTGCCATTGTATGTCTTTATGTGGTTCCTGCATACCTGCTATATAATCCCCTACCTTTCAGGTAGACGTCCTCTTAGCAAAAGAACTCCCCAAATCCTGGGTTTAAAGGTAGGTGGGTAGGTTTAATGAGCCTAAAAAGCTGTGTTTCCTGTAGGGTTAGGGTCTTCAGTTTCCCAGAACCCCCTCCCCCCACAGATCCAAGAAAATGGAGCACCCAACATGGGAAGTTAAACCCTAAACCCTAAACCCTAAGCCCTAAACCCTAAGCCCTAAGCCGAGTGTTGGGAGATTCCATGTTGGGGGATCCCCCAGCCCCAAGCCTTTTTAAACCCTCAAAGCCTACACCCTAAACCCTTAAAACCCCGTAAACCCCCTAAACCCTTAAACCCTAAACCCCTTAACCCTAAATTCCTAAACCCAATCCCTAAACCCTAAATCCCTAAACCTTAAATTCCTAAACCCTAAATCCCTTAAACCCTAAACCCTAAATCCCTAAACCCTAAATCCCTGAAACCTCTTTCCTGACATGGGAGGATCTTTGGGGTTCTGGAAGATTCAAGCTACCACCTGCTGCCCTCCCCGCGGCTTAGGGTTTAGGGTTTAACCTCCCGCATGCCCCCTAATGACAAATGTCCCCTTAGGGTTTAGGGGGTTTAGGGTTTAGGGTATTATGGAATTTGAGACATGTTTTTTATTCGTATACAGGGTTACATAGGTGTATAGCCGGAAGCAGGAGGCAAGGACCGGAAGCCAGGAAAACGAGCCAGCGTTGCCGTTATTCTGCAGACTGTTGTGGGTTCAGGTAGCGACTTTGCCGACTTCACCCCCAAGTGGTGATCCATGCAAAAAAAATGCCTCGAAATAGCTTCGCCTCAGTCTTTGGAAGTTTGACATTCCCAGGGCTTACCAAGCCTAGATTCTTCTGGAGTTCCGTGTTTTTCCAGTAATCTTTGCACCCTAAGCCCTGCACCCAAGTCGGCTGATTTTGAAGGTCCTGTTCGAGCCAGGAGATATTTTCAATCAAGGACCGCTGTAGTCCCGGTGGAATCCTCATGCAGCTGGCATATCTCTCGGCCCCTAGGGCAGCCAAGCCCCTGGCTAAATCCTAAATCCCAAACCCTTACCAAACCTGGGTGCCTAGGAGACCAATCCTAAACTCCTACAACCTAAACGCTAAACTCCCAGACCCTAAACCCCTAAGCCCTAAACCCCCTGAACACCTAGACCCTAAAACCCTAAATTTGTTTCCATTTTCTTTTCCATTGTCGTTATATAACCCCTCTGTAACACCTACATAACCCGTATATAACCCCTAAACCCACCTTTTTGTGACAGGAGATGGATGCGGCAAGATCTGAGCAGTAGTGCAACCCGCTGAGGGCCAGGGGGCCACGAAGCAGGTCGATCCCCTGCAGAGTTTAGGGTTATAGAGATTTAGGGTGGGTTCAGGGTCTTAGGGCTTAGGGTTCAGGGGTTTGGGGGTTTAGGGTTTAGGTGTTTAGGATTTAGCGCTGTCGAAACGCACCTTCCCAAAGCTGATATCTAGGGGTGTCCTGGAAATGGCGGTCTTGTTTTCTTACTATATCCACCCAAAAGATCTAACAGCATTTGGTTTGAAGTTGCCCGGGCAGGTGCATCCAATAGCAGTAGGAGAGGCACTCTGCAATAGTAACACAAATACGGTGGATACAACAAACCCTGCATGACCCTAAGTACCCTAAACTTTGGGAATTATGATATTATAGTATACTAAGGTCATGCAGGATTTTTAGTATCAACAGTAGTACTTAGTAATATAGAGGCCTAGATAGTTACCATTATTATGGCTCCATATTCCTTATGTGATTATGGTCTATGGTACCTCAAATGCATTTCA
This sequence comes from Symbiodinium pilosum, assembly GCA_905231905.1. Classification (NCBI taxonomy): domain Eukaryota; class Dinophyceae; order Suessiales; family Symbiodiniaceae; genus Symbiodinium; species Symbiodinium pilosum. The sequence continues at coordinate 84,020 of CAJNIZ010002492.1, forward strand.
AACTAATTTTTAGGCCCCTGCAGAAATCGTATTGTTAAAGAACTCCACTGCAGGCCTTTCGAATGCTCACAATTTTTGTTGTACGCAACCATCGTTTTTGGGTCCGCTTTGGCGTGGTATGTGACTTATATGAGCTACAGTCTAATTCCTGGTATCCCCCTTAGTAACCCCTATAATACTCGCTTACATTGCCCATTCGAAGGAGTTTAGACTGTAGCTCATATACGGGGAAGGACTTAAAGCCAACAAAGAGAATGCTTCAGGCTCCCTGGATAGAGCTTGTCCTCATGTAAATATGGACGCCCAGAGCCAGAGTTTACCTGTGGCTCCACTGATGGACTACATGCCAGGCTTGCGTCTACATAGTACCCTTAGGGTATGGGATCTATGGTTTTACTGTCTATAGGATTTAGGGATATGTTGGCATGTTCGAGTTTTTGGAAAAGAAGGGGGCTTAAGGTTGGCACACCGAATTTGCTAGACTCGTGGTGCATGCAAGATGTCCGAGACATCGCTAGCCATAGGTTGAACTGAAAGTGCTTGACGCTCTTCGGGAGTCTGTTATTGGAGCTGCAGCTAGGATCTAGGAGAGAAGACATGTGCTGGCCCTCCTTGCTGCGACTCACCTGCGTATCGATGAAAACACTTCATTGTTCAGCTAATCTCCAACAATAAACCCAAAACCCTAAACCCGTGTGATCCTTAGGAGGGAGCCCCCCTCGTCCCTTACCTTGGGGGGTTTTCAGGGTTCAGAGCTCTGGTAAAACCGGGCATGCTTCAAGCAGCCCAGCAGAGTTTTCATTTGGTGGGTGCCCAGGATTCAAACTTTACGCAACCTACGTACCCTAAAGCCCTAATACCCGAACCCTAAAATCAGAGCGCTAGCCATGCCTGCTGTGCTTCCCGTTGCCGAGTCCCTAGACCTTAAGTCCTATGCATGCTAGAAAGAACTATCTCTAAATTCCATATGAGCTATAGTCTGTATAGGGTGTAGGATTTAGGGTTTAGGGTCTAAACTCCTGAAAGAAGGACTATTGACTATTGTAGGGATAACCAAGGGTGATACTAGGAATTTAGACTATGGCTCGTATACCCTGGATTCTAAAAGCCCTATATACCCTGGACCGTGATCTCTCTTATTAACTTTGAGGAGGCCTAAACCCTAGACTGCTGAAGCCTAAGCCCCAAACCCCACTTTTGAGGCACCACCAAATGTGGGCAGAGTACTATCTCTAAACTCCACATAGACTCCACAAACTCTCTAAACCCTATATAAATAGCCTATATACCCTATCTATAGACCCTGAACCCTAAATTTTGAGGAACCACCAAGTGAGGGGAGGGTCGGCTGCAGCAGATATCGCAGCAAGCTCGGCCCGACCCCATCGAGTGAAGGCGGTACTAGGGGATTGGGGTTTAGGAATTTAGGGTTTAAACTGGTAGCTTATGAGGAGTTTAAGCATCCTGTGTTGCCGTAGGTCCTTGCGCCATTACACCAATGGCTACATGCTTACTAAACACCCTCTTTTTGAGGGCCTGTATATTAGGATCCCTATTAGGCTCCTTACTAAGGGGAGGGGGTTTATTAATCAGGGGTTTACATCACCCAAGACAAGCCTTTGTGAGAATGAGTGTGTGCATACAGGGGATATGCAGGGGTACATGGGTACATGTGGTGAATAGGCGGCATCCAATAGACATCTCAAAACATTAAAGCCCTGATTATAGGAACCATGCAAATGGAACCTAATTTCCCGCAACCCTTACAACCCTAAATTCTAAAACCTAAACTCTAAACTCTAAATTTGACTGCTGCTTTCCTCAGGGTGAGGGCCGTCTTCCCGAGATGCGCGCGCCAGATTTACAAAACATATGCGACACATATGGGCTAGAGTCTAGACTCCTCAAAGGGGGTCATATAGGGTTTAGCATTTAGGGTTGAGGGTCCTAAGCTCCTTTAAAGGCGGTTAGTATAGGGGATTATATAGGGGAGCATCATAGGTGTTATTAAGAGGGATACTAGGAGTTTAGACTAGAGCTCATATGAAGATGGCAGAGCGAGTGGTAAGTGTTAGTGCCGATACTACCAGCAAAGACAGGGTCAACACTTATAATGGTAAACCCTAAACCCATTACCATGATTCGGACGATTCTTGCGTTAGCAAGGATGGGAACTCAATCTTTTTCTACGAGAACCGAGATTCTGGCAAAATTGAGGTGTCCTCCTAATCTTAAGCTTCATGGTGGTGTATATGGATGTTTGGATCTGAAAGGTTTACTGTCTACGGTTTCTATTCTCAACTATGTTAGCTTAGCAGAAGAAATCCCGGCTACCAACGAAGCTTGCATTCCAAAGCTCGTCAACAAAATGTTTTCTCGAAGCTCATGAGCCCCGTGTTATAGTGCTGTGTTAGGGTTCCAGGTCAACGTTCAAACCCGGGAGTCGGCAGTGGGCAGCGTTTTGAAGACGAGTGAGGGCTTGGCAGCATTAGCTCTACTACGCAAGGGCATCTATTTCAAGGATTTTGTTTGGCACAGCAAATGCTCCTGCAAACGACCCTACTTGTCAGTCCTTTCCAGCAGATCCTGCGGTGATACCTGCCAGGTGATACACAAAGACCGGGTATTCGAGTATGTTCACACACGCTAGGTTGTCAAAGTTTTGATCCGCTTGGGGTTCCTAGCACCATGCACTAAAACTAGAGTAGCCAGATCGAACCTGGATTCTGACAACCTCCCATATACTGGTTGAGATGTCCGAAGCCCTAGAACTTAATGTATATCCCCAATATTCATGCATGTATAGCCCTGCTCAATCCCACTTTCCATATGTTCTCTTTGATGTTCCATTGTAAGCCCCAAACCCTGCACCCCTAAACCCTAATCCCTAAACCCCCAAAACCTTAACCCCCCGCCCAGAATTCCCCCCCCCCTTCCCCCCCCAACGTGTAGCAGTGTGGGCCTGGTGAGGGCTAGCCTTGCGGGGCTCCAAACAGTTCGTGGGGCGCGAAACTACTGGATCAATCTTAGGAATCCTAAACCCTAAACCCTATAGGGATACGGTGGATACTAAGAATCCTGCAAGACCCTAAGTGCATTCTATATTGGGAATAATGGGACTATTGTATATTAAGGTCATGCAGGATTTTTTAGTATCAACCGTATTATAGTGACGTGATACTATAAGGGTATATAGGGTTTGTCATATAGGGATATGGTACTGATGTTATGGGTCTATCGAGTTAAGGGATCCTTTTTTGAGAAAATTGTGGTGTATGGGATCCCTTACATTTATGTAAAACGGGTTCTTTTTTCTTCCTAGGGTATTGTGGGCTAAGATTACATAAGCAAAGCTTGGGAAGGTGGCAGTGACACTTTCTGCGAGTTTAGGGTTTAATGTCACCCCTGATTCATAAACCCCCCTCCATTTTAGGGCCTTAATATGAGGATCCCTATAATAATCCCCAGTAAGGGGAGGGGGTTTATGAATTAGGGGTCTACATTAGGGGTTTAGGGTTTGTGGCTTAGGGTTTATGGGGTTTAGGGCTTAGGATGAGTCTGCGAGAGAGAGAGAGGGCTTAGGATGGAAGACTTCGTCCATCTGCAGTGGCAGAGTCCCTATGCTAAGATCTGAAAGAAAAGTGAATGAACCTTCCACAGTAGACCTCATGGTCTGAACCACAACCTCACTGGGCTGGGTATGGTTTTTAAAATGTTCCCTAGACCCTCCCTAGTAAGGACTTCCAAAACCCTATCGTAATCCCTTGGTATCCCTGGGGTCCCTGAGGACCTCCGCCTTTGGAGCAACTCACTGCTCGCGAAAGCCTGCAGCTTTAAAACTCTAAGCCCGAAACCATCCGAAACCCTAAGCCATCTGTCTGAAAATGCGGACATTTGGCATCCCTTTAGCCGAGGGCAAATTACGTCTATCACCTTAAAGGAAAAGGGATGTAATTTTCAAGTAGTTTAGCAACTACATACAAGAAGAGATCTCTTCTTGTAGGTCTGCAGGGATTACAGTTTATTCTGGATCTTGAAAATTGAAACAGGCTTCTCTTTGGTTCTTGGGGCTGCCCCTTCCTTAAGTCTCTTCTGGAAGAGCTTCTCTCTCCTAATACGCCAACGCGCCATCACAAGACCTTTTAGGTCCAATATTGAGCCCTAGACCCTAATCCCGTTCCTGAAGAGACTGCCTAGGCGCATCTGGTGTGCTGCATACGATGAGATTGTCCGCGGTACGGATCTTACATTGCAAGGGTCTGCACGGTTTAGGGCTGCGTGTCACAAAGACCCCTAGAAGGTGTGTTTTGGCGGTGTTGCTTGCAAAACATGAGGGTCAACCATACCTCACATTGCGATTCAGATATCGTGGGGTAACTTGCAAAAAGCACGGATCCAGCAAGCCACAAGCAAGTCGTGGTAGAACAGGGAAAGTCCACTTTTGCCGTCTTTGCATGCCAAGCTGTGCGGTCTGGCCGCAGCACTTGTCTAGAAAGAGCATAAGGTACCACTTCTCCCAGGTGCATTTCAATTTTAGAAGCAAACGTCAAAAGTGCCGGTTTTCCATGTTTTCGATTAAAACCTTAGAAAGGGATCTCTGCCATATGAGCTAATAGTCCACCATATTTAAAGGGGATAACATAAGGGATGATATAGGAAATGCAGCAGCCAGATGAAGATGGAGCTCAATCCAGGGAGATGCATGGCGAGATCCTGTTGATACTGGGTTGCTGTTAAGGAGATTAAATTAAGTTACTATATTGGGGAAACCCTATTATTTACTATATATACCCATTCTGGTAACTTAATTTAAGTTCCTTAACAACAACCCAGGATATTGAAGATATTGGTAACCATATTTTTGGCTCTTATGATAGTTCAGGGTGTAGGGTTTAGGGTTGATACAAATAATCCTCATGAGCTTCGTCTACCGCAGTACCTTTATTCCCAAGGTATATACAAGGTACTTAGGGTCATGCAGAATTTCGATTATCAAGGGTTTCAGGCTTGTACCCATAGGGTTGTACTCCTGGCTTTTGGGATCCTTGTAAGGGACCCTAGGGGACTACATTGGCCCATATAAGGGTTATATTGAGGCCGTCTTAGGGAAACCTTTTAGGGGTACGACCTTAAGGGTACAACCCTGGAACCCCTGATATTATCCACCAGAGTTGTTTCCTCGATTTGGGTTATGGGGCTTCCGAAGTTCTTGCGGGCAAGGTTTGTTCAACTTCAACGCCAACACTGGCGTTCTTTGGCATTTTCTCCTTAGCGCTTAGAGTCTAGGATTCAGGGTTTAGGGTGTAGAGTTTATAGGGTTTAGGGTTTAGTGCTCTACAATTCCCATTGTCAGGACCCACACAAACCTCAGCCTTTTGAAGAAACGTCCACTCCAGGCGTTCCACTATGCCCCAGCCCCTTTATTCTGATGCCGGCCAGCTCACAATGGATCCTTTGCAAAAACTCTTGCAAGCAAAGGCTCCTCATGGGTGTAGGTGTTAGGGTTAAATATGTGTATAAACAGAACTTTACCTTAAGCAGGGACTCTTGGGATACGTGAGCCTAAGGATATTTCCATATGATCTACGATCTGCAGTGCATGGAAAGAACAGTGTAGAGTCTGCCCTTGCGGATCATGTGAACTGTAATGAAAACTCCTCAATGGGAGTTATACATGGGAGTATATAGGGGATCACTTTTGGAGATCAAAGGGATATTAGGAGTTTAGAATATGGCTCATGTAGAGCTCGCCTTTAGCTTCAAGATTCCAAAGTCGACTGGCAATCCCGAAGCCCTAAACATTAAAACCTCAACCCCTCAAGGTCCCAAGGTTGACTGGCGATACCTGAGCCCTGAACCCTCAACCCCCCAAGATTCCAAGGTCGACTGGCGATCACAAGCCTCCTGAAGGGCACCGGAGGCGTCAGAGCACTGCCTGTGAACCGCTGCTGAAGCTGAGGTTTGGCATAGGAAGATAAAGCAACACCTAGGAACGTCTAAGGTTGTACAGGAATATATATACGAAAGCCGAAGGGCTTTTCTTTTGTGTTACTTTGCAGGAGCTGCATACTTGACCCATGGTAGTCCTTCTTCTAAACCCCAGCCGTGATCTCTCCTGACTTTGAAGGCGCATCAAGACGTCCTGATGGTCCCAAACAAACGTTTTTTCTAACCTTCATAAGACATCAGTGCTTACTGTGAGGGTACTTGCGACTAAAGGGCCTCTCCTTGCAGAGCTGATACTCTGCAGAAAAACAGACGAGGAGCGCAGCCCCATGTTTGCGAGGAGCAAAGGGGGTTGCGAGTTTGTCAAACATGTAGGTCCCGTGATTCATGAACTTCATGAACCTTTGTTATGTGAGGGCTCTGATCTAAAGGGTCTTCATTATGGGTTTTGGGAAGTGTACATAGGGTTGGGTTCCACTTTGCAGTATTGGTGAGAGACACTTGACACATGGGGTGGCCATAAACCCAAGTCAAATTCCTCCCGTATACGAGGATGTATACAGCATGGCTTTAGGACATAAAGTCTAAACCCTAACCCCCTTCAAGGACCCAAACATGTCAAGGTCTGTCTGAGCTTTGAAGGTTAAGTAAAGCCATGGGCCATATCAATGTATTGATGCCATCCCTTAGCCTCATGGAAGTAGGGTTTAGGGTTTGGCAATAAACAATGGGAAGGAAACGGGCCGGGAGCATAGAGGGGCTTCTAGGACATGGGCGTTTCATGTAGAAGGTGGCTGGATAACCTTCAGCATTCCCTACAATCTCCTATGATACTTTCAGTGCAGCATAATGTACCCCACACCCCCAATGAAATCATTTTGGCTGCCGCAGCACACTCCCACAACATCTCCGATGCATTAGTTTGACATGCCAACACGTGAAGCTCGGCACCACCCACGACCATTCAACACGTCGAGGATTTCAAAACTACCCTAAAACTTAAGGCCTATATAAGCCCTATATACCCCAATATAACCCCTATAAACCCCGTTATAAGGTACCCCTAACTTTGGTGCAGTCGTAATCAGGTTCACAGTACAATCATCCACACTGGAGAGACAGTTACTGCTTGAAACACCCCAAGGCGGTTCCATGTTAGTTTGCGAGAGGGAAATCCCCGAACCCTGAACCCCAGACCCTAAAGCCTGAATATTCCCAAAGATTCTCTACATATACCCCGAAAGCTTACTTACCCATAATACTGGGCTACTTTAACCCAAAGTACTAGAAAATTAAGGCAACGCTGCCTATAATTATGGGGAACTGGCTTTCTAGGTAAACTATTAAGCCTAAACCGTTACCCACCCAAAACGCCCCCTTAAGAGAAGGCTGGTGGAATTGCGGTTGGGAATCAGATAGCCAAATAGTATTTTATTTGGGGATACTATGCTACCCAATATAGAGTAAGATTATATCCTCCTTATGGTGTATAGTATCTTATGCTTAGCCCATAGCAGACCTTTAAACTTGTTGGGCTTCCTTTTTGGGTCTCTAAAAACAGTTTGGACTTTTTTCCCTGGTTATTGAGGGAGAGAGATCTTATATAGGGAACATAATCTTGCTGGGTCTAACCTGGAAAAAAACGCTACTCAGCTGGAGTTAGAGCTGCTAACCTGCTTACCCCAGGTGCGGAAAACCCAGTTTTTAATTACCAGAACCCCAAAAGCGGTTAAGGTTTAGGGTTTAGGGTTTAGGGTAAGGTTTAGGGTTTAGGGGAAAGTATGTAGAATAATGGCCTTTGAGGATATTTCTAGGAGTTTTGGGGTTCAGATACCCAGGAAGCTTCAAGTACGTTCTAGAATGCATAACCCAACACACGTAAACAGAGTTCAGGGTTTAGACTTCCCTCGGTTCACCGTAATTTAAGTTCTGTTTGCGGCTTACTAAAGTTGATGAAGGGGAAGCTTTATTTGGTAGTAAAGGCGTGTGGTTAGGAGAACCCCTATAAGTCCTAACCCGAAACCCTAAGCCCCATGTACCACTATATAAACCCCATATTGCCTTTGAGGGGGTAAGCCCTTTTTAGAAGTCGGCAGGTGCCTCTTTCACCGTCGACCTCAACACGGGCCTGGATCCTAGCTGGGGACGATGCTCTGTCAGGGTAAGCTTTGAGGGTGTTCTTCTTACGGAGTTTTGTGTGCGGTCTATATTCGGCATCACCATTTGGGCTTGAGGTCCATGATCTTAAGTTGTTTTTGTTTTTAAAGGTTTTTGGGTGTCAGGCTCTAGGGCTTTTGAGCTTACAGGCTTGCGAGTTTTGCAGCTCTGGGGCTCAGAGTTTTCTACTGTTCTGCAAGAGTCCGAAAGGCAAAGGAATTATGGTTTTTCAGAGGGCTTGCAAAAGGCTAGGCTTTGCAGCGCTGTTTGGGAACCCCAAACGGCTTTTTAAAGACTAACAGTCTTTTGTTATGAAGAGGTCCTACGTGGGAGCTTGTTCAAAGTGATCTCTACAGAATCCATCATTTGGGTACCAGTAGTCCTCATCAATCCCTTGACATCCCTACGGCCCCCTGAAGGCAACCCGCAAAGAAAACCTAAACTCCTAAACAACAAGCCAATTCCCAAACCCTAGCCTTAGACCCCAAACCCTAAACCCTGACTCCACACCCCAAACCCTAGACCCGTGAACCTTAGACACTAAACTTTAGGGTTTAGGGTCTAGAGGGTCTAGGGCCTGTTGGGTCTGGGGTCTTGGGGGTTTTAGTTGTGAGTGTGGGGTCCGCTAGAATACTTGAGGATTCTTCTCATGTGGGTAGTTTTTGGATTGGGGATATTTTAGGCGAACTCCCCTTTATCTGCCTCTGGGTTCTAGTTAGAGCAATTGCACTTTGCAAAGAAGAGTACAGGACGTGCTTACTTGGCTCAGCCACCAAAGAAACTTACCGATCCATTCATCATCAAGTAGCCTTGACTCCTTGGGACTTAGCTTGGACCTTAGATCCTCAACCCCTTGGGATGCCCTTATACTCCTATTAGAGGTGTCTAAGGGTTAACTTGTAGTAGGGGTCCTAATTGCCCGTAGTTTACTCAGGGTATTAACTTCCTAAACAGAATCTGTAAGAACTGTCAAGAAAGCGGCTGAACCCCTGTAAGACGGTAGAAGCCCCAACGAATCCCAATATTATCTCTCATAATCCTTGTAGATTTACCTACACCCATACTAGCCGGTACAAGCTATATATATATATATATTGGCTTTCTATCCCGCTATAATCCTTTGAAACGGACTTGGCAGGCCATAGCAAAATCCTAGACCCTACAAACCAAACACCCTAAAGCCTCCTCAGCCCTAAACCCTAAACCCTATAAACCCTCAGCTCTAAACCCCACGCCCTAAACCCTGGGTTTGAAGAAAAAAGACCCTAAGATCCAGGCAGCTTAAGGCATAGTCAGACGCCATGGCCTCTGGAATTGCTAGCGGCTGGACTCCCATCGCCGCTGCCGCTACAGAGGCAGGGCCTGTAAAGTTTAGTGAGAGGCTTGGGAAATACGGGGGGTTTCTCTAAATTAGGGGAGGTCCTTATAGTAAGCACTTCAGTTTTGTTGGGTCTACATTGCATTGGGGTCCCCCTATTTTGGGAGATTCCCATACAGAGTTATCTAGGGTTTAGGGATTATATAGGGTTTAGAGGTTAGAGTTTAGCGCTCAGGTGGGGGAGGTCCAAGATGCCTACTAGGCCAAAGCTTCTAAAGCGGCGGGGCTCCTTTAAAGGGGTCTAAGGGTTATCTAGGTGTACAAGTGATGTATTGGCTTTAGAGTGCTTATGGTTTGTACGGCAGGCAAAGTCAAGTGCTCGAATGGAAAACGGACATGGAAAAGCAAACTGAGTGTTGATAGGGACGTATGAGGCGTAGGGTTCAGGACTAGCTTGCTGGTGGAATGGAATTAATGGAAAAGCAAATGACAAACTTCAGGACGCAGATAGACATTGTTTGGGGAACGGCAACGAATCATACTTTCGTCAAAGCGACATGGAGAGATGTTGCAGAGCTTTGTAAAGGTTGTCAAGATTATGCATTCGCATCACATGGAGCTGTACATGAACATGAGGGGCAGCAGAGGTTGGCATGTCTAGCTTAGGATCTGTAGAGTCTAGGGTTTGGGACTTAGGGTTACGGAAGTTGTGACGACTTCAGGCACCACTTAGGTGTGTCCGTTCCCTTGCGCAGAAGTTGCAGTGTCCCCAGCTTCGGCCCACTGCAGCATTGTGCCTAAAGAGAGCTTTGCCGACCGTCTCGTTCAGTTGGTGATGCAGGGGCCTAAAGAATTGCCACTAGACCCCAAAGGGTCCATGTAGCTATATAGTGTATACATGGGCCCAAAGTACTTCTGTGGGAACCACGTTTAGGCCCTAAACATAGTACCGTATGGCTACGTGGAACTTTTGGGGATCTTGGACGCCTCAGACCTCCTTGTACCAAGTCCTGTGTACTCAGGTTTAGGGTTTAGGGTTTAGGGCGGTTTCCTTTCCATAGCTTTGCATGTTCTGTATTTTTCTTTTGCCACTTGATTATCCGTTATTGGCGCAATATCCTAAATCCGAAGCCCGGTATGACCCCTAGATATCCTTACAGAACCCTGTCTAAATAAACAAATAAGTATCTATATAGAAATCTCTCTCCCTCTCTCTCTCTCTATGTCCTCTACCGACCCTTTCAAGGGGCCCTAAACTCCAAACTATAACTCTTTCCAGGGACATTCATCCTCAAACCCTATTCATTAGGTGGACCACCCACCCTGTAATAGTGGCATAATAGGAATATAAGACGACCCGAATATAGCTACAAGTATGCCTCAGAGACACTATTACAGGGTGGTGGGTCCTCCAAACCCTAAACCCTAAACCCTAAATAGTAGTTTCCATTTTCTTTTCCATCATCCCTATATAACCCATATATAACCCCATGTAACCCCTTTATAACCTCAATATTACCCCAGTGGGTACCTATATGTGGGGAGGCAAGCCCTAAACCCTAAACCCTAAGCCCTATGCATATGTATGCCCACTAGCCCCTGCACAGCCTAAACCTTGTCGGGGCCTTGCTCGAGCTGCTTTGTGAATGTTGCGTCAAGATCTCCAGAACCAGAACATCATAGGATTTATGGTTTAGCGGTTTCTGGTGTAGGGGTTTTGGGTTAGGGGATTAGGGTTTAGGGTACTGGGAACATGTTTTTTTTGGGGGGGAGAAGCTTCAGCACCAAGTCATCTTCACAGTGAGGGGTGCTCAAGTCATTCAGCTACGCGAGCTTTGAGCTTGTAACCATCCTAGGTGCAAAGATCGGTGCATGCCTGAGGTGCTTATAACCTGTGCAGTTAGAAGCTAAGTTGCCCTTCTGCTTATGGTCTTTAAAGTTTCCCTCGACCGACCCAAACCCCGAGTATGATGTGAAGGTGTCTAAGAGAAATCAGCAATGGTGAGCCCTACGCATAAACCTAACAGCAATGGTGAGCCTTACACGTAAACCTAAAACCCCAGACTCTAGACCTCCAACAAACTGTCAACATCCCAGGGACATAGCCCTGAATGTTTGTTTAGGGCTACTCGGCGTTGTTTGGGGCTATGCCGCGGTTATGCCAATTCTCTTGTATTCTCCTTCTGGGGACGCTTGAAGCTTAAGATGTATGGGTTTGGGGTATGCTGACACGCTTCTTTGAAACTTCCTTTTTGTTGGCCCATAAGAAGCCCTAAGCACTATACTCCAAACCCCCGACCAGCAGGTTCAGTGGCAAAACTTCTTGGGACTCTGCGGGCGACTTTGGCGCTATCAGTGAAAACTGTGGGGTGTGGGGGATCCTTTTGCCTACCTAGTAGGGGTAGAAGACATGAAACCCTACACCCTAAATTAGTTTGGGAGAGTTGGAGTCCTGAACCCTAATGCCTGTAAAATCCTAGATATCCCTATACAGATTTTATCGCAAACCCAAGTAACCTACATCCCTATATCATACCCTTGGAAGCCAAAGGAAAAACCGAAAATTCAAAACATCTAGGAGAAACATAGCCCTCCCCCCCCCCCCGTAGTTCATCTGAAACCCATTATGTCTCATAAGGCCCTATAAATACAATCGCTCTGAAGCTTTCGAAAAATTCCTATAAAGCTTACATGAGCCCTATAAAAGCTCTTACAAACCTACCTTTGGAGGTGAGAACCTTGGATTGGGGTTTGGAGTTTGGGCGGCTTAGGCTTAGGTTATGATTAGGAATATTAATATTCCTATTATCACTACTATTGTTATAATGAGTATCAATCGTACTATTACTATAATTCCAATTATTACTGGGTGTTGGAGGTTTAGGTGGTCTAGGTTATGAGGACCCCCCCCACCCTGTAATAGTGGTATAATGGGAATATAAGAGGGCCCTATAATTTAATGCTTACTACTCCTTATAGTCACTATTGCTGGTTGGTGGGTCCACCTAAGGTCTAGGTTTACCTTGGTTAAACTCCGAAGAAGGCCTCTACAAGCCCGGAGCTTGAAACCCCAAGCCCTCAAGGTTTAGGGTTTAGGGTTCCTCATAGCACCCTTGGAAGGGACCTAGGAGTGACTCCAGACCCCGGTAGCAATAAAGCACATGTGAACCTTGAGACTAGTGCTCGTTGAAATCTTAAACCCACATCCCTACACCCATCCAAATCAGTACCGGTAGTTGTAACATTTAAAGGAAACGCTCTCTTGCATGAACCCATACTGTAAAGCCGCGCCCTGAAACCCAAAAGCCCAGGGAAACCCTTACCCCTAAAGGCCCGAAACTAAATCGTAACCCCTTAGCTCGCTTATGAGCTAGTACCAAGGGTACCATTAATGGTGGACATATGGCTTGCTTTAGTAGTTTAGCATATCAGTATATCCCTCAATATATGACCCCGTGCCATTAATTATCTAGGACATATTGACTGCAGCCAATCCTAAACCCTAAACACCCAAGCCCTAAACCCTCAAACCTAACTCCGTAAAGCCCTAAGCCCTAAACCGTAAACCCTCAAGCCCTAAACCCCAGCCCCCTGAACCAAAGGCCCTAAACACCCAAGCCCAAAACCCTAAACCCTACCCTCCAAAACTTGAAGCCCTAAATCCTAACCCCTTCAACCCTAAGTCCTGGACTAAACCTTAAACCCAAAGTCCAATAAACCCTGAACACCCAAGCCCTAAACCCTAAACCCCAAGCCCTAAGCCTAAAATGAAACCTTCCACCCCAACCCTAAACCCTAACCTTAAGCCTTGAACCCTCGCCCCCTAAACCTTGAGCCCTAAATCAAACCCTAAACCCCCAACCCTAAGACCTAAACCCTAAGCCCAAAACCTAAGCCCCAAATCCCTAAATCCCTAAACCCCAAATCTCTAAACCCTAAACCCCTAAAACCCTAAATCCTGAAACCAACATAAATCCAGGACCTGGCACGGGGTTTGGAAGCGCTTTGCGGCGGAGCCGACCTCGAAGGTTCTTGGACCTTTGAACGGTTTCGGTTTGGGTGGATCCTGGATATGTAGTTATGTAAGTTTTTTTTGTTGTAGGGTTTAGGATTTAAGGTTGAAGACTTAGGGTTTAGGGTATAGGACTTAGGGTTAAGGGTTCAGGATATAGGCGTGAGGCTTTTGGAGGGGCACATAATCAAGGATGTAGCAGGCTTATGTAGGGATGCATACGGCCTCAATATAAACTCCAGCCTAGTATTTCCTATTTCAGGGATCATTTCAAACAACAACATTATATGGTCCCAGTTGTCCATTGTGTTGTCCTACACCCTAAACCGATTCTCCACTACTTGGGTAACATGCGTCTACGCAAGGACAACCGTGCTCCAGAAGTCACCGAGGATCCTTACTGTTTAGGGTTTAGGACCCAGAAGCCCCGAAAATCCAACAAGCTTTCTTCCGCCTTTTTTTAAACAACAGCGACACGGCAACGTAATGCACTGCCTGGAAGGTTCACGCCGATTCAACCCATAAACTCTAGAACCCTCAACTGTTGCGTAGTGCAGGAGGCCCATGTGTTTTGCCCTCCCCCCCCCCACATACTGGCACTTCAGCAGCACTCATAATATAGAAGCCCGAAAAACTTCCAATAGAATTCCGAGGGTCAGTGTTATCTGTGTTATAGCATCATTCCAAGGAATCAGTAAACCACAATGTTGGTATCGTTCTAGGTCTCTACCTCTACACTACGACATTCGAGCTTCGGGCCTAGGATAGGAGAGTCGTGGATGAATAGAAGGCTGGGTTAGCTGTCAAGCAACCTAAGCTAAGCTACTATTCATAAGGAAAGACTATTGTTTACCTCATACCCGCAGTATGGTACCCTAAACCCTAAATCCATATTATGCTAGCGTATTTACCATATACCCATATTATGGTATCTTAATTTAAGTTCCTTAAACACAACCCAGAAGGTGTTGAAGCCGACTCGTCGCTTTGAGGCTGGGTGGGAAGGGGTGCTTCAGAGATCCCAGAACCCTTAAACCCGGGGTTTAGGGTCAGGGAGGTCCTGATAAAAGACTTTATATTTCGGTGTTAGAAGTCGTCAATGAACAGCTAACAACTGATGTTTGGGAGGATCTCAGGGCAGATTATAGCTTCACACATGATCTTTTAGCCAACATAGCAGACATCCTGCTGCCCTTCAAGGCAGACGGCTTATAGTCTGCTTAAGCAGATAGAATATGGCTTAGGGTACCCTAAACGCATAATAAGATCCCCATCTAACCCCTATGATTCTATCTACTTAAGGGGGACTATAACCATTCTACCGGTGTGTCTATTGGTTTGCAGGCAGCTTTGGAGATCCTGGCTGGGCAGAGTGTATAGTCCCCCTTAAGTAGATAGAATTCTAGGGGCTAGATTGGGATCTTATTATGGGGTTAGGTTTTAGGGGTATATGGGGATCTTATTACTACATACCCAAAGCCATATTCTATCTACTTCAGGGCACTATAATTGGCAATGCCTTTGAGGATCTCACAGAGTGTCAGCAGAATCGCTTTCTATGAGGTCCGTTCAATTCAAGGAGCTCAGTGCACTGTGATGCTAAGCGTGTTTCCGCAACAGCCATGCTCCAAACGAATGCTGTAGCAGCTCCTTCCCTGGAAGATGAGAATCATGCTGGGCAGTGGTGCTGTTACTGTTTCTGGCTTTCCGTAGCTTGGAGGATGTTTGCTGCTTTGTGAGGCTGCTGCCTCTTGCCTTGGCTGTGAGATTCATGATTTTCATTCAGAACCTGTCAACCCCAGCAATACCCTGAACCCTAAACCCTAAATAGCAGTTTCCATTTGCTGTTCCATATTACTTACCTGTCAATCCCAGAATTTCTCAGTCTTGAACCAACACAGAGGCTGAGCCCCTGAAGCGGACGCAAAGAGACATCAAGTGTCGCTGTGGTACCCAAACTGCCGCCGCTGGACCCAAGTAGGCCCGAGTGGTCAACGTTCACCTAGGCGGGGAAATACCAAACTTGAAACTAGGAAATATCAATTTTTGGACTTATACATATAAGGCCTGATGAAGAATGCAAGCACTGCTGCATCATATACCTCCCTGCCCGTTGGCCTGCCGAAATGCGGTTCATTGCAGTTCTAGATCTACTAGACGACTTGTGGCCTCAAACACACCAGCCCTGCACTTGCACGGCTTGAGCGAACGCCACTCGTAGGGGCCCCCTAGTTCTAAGTCTGTGTTTTAATTGGGATAGGCAGCTTGTGAGTCCCATAATTGTAGTCAGAGGAGGTATAAGTAGATCTATGTAACTTAAAAGCCCCACCTTGCAAATCACCAGTGCAGCCCCTGCATGATTTGCAGGCATTCTGCGTGCCCTGTGCCGCCGAGGATGGCCGTAGCGTACACTAGGCTGCATTTGAGTTGTGGAAATTGAATGGCATTGAAAGGCCTTCAGGTTAGTACCTGCGGTTATGAGAACAACCAGAGGAGCATGTGCCAGAAGATCCATACATGATAAGCTGGTGAGCAACGGTCATAACTTTCATGGGTTATAGAGGTCGTCCTTGCAGGGGTTCTGATTAATACATGAGGGGTCCGCAGTTTTCCAGGAGTCTGCAAATGATGCGCACGTCATGTTCTTCGCGGATGTTGAACTTTGCCCTGGATTGTTCGGAGGGATTTTTTACAGGTTGGCGGCCGTGTACTGGCACGTACCACTTAACTGGTAGGTATAACCCGTAAGCCTATAGGTGGCTGGTGTCGCGGGTAAGCCGTCAACACACTAGCTCCAATGGCATCTCGCCAGTTGGAGGCTGTCGGTAACCTTGAGATGCCGAATTGTCCTTCATGGGTTTTAGGCGGTCTGTTGGGTTCATAGGGTTTTAAGCAACCCTGGGGGGTCTATAGGGCTTAAGCAAGTTTTTTTGGTGTTTACAGGTTGTTAAACAAGTTTTTTCCAACGATAGTGATGTAGTCTACCCAGGCAGGCCGGCTAGATACTTACTCCTGCCAGGCTGCCAGGGGTTCTGAAAGGTCGTGTAGTCTCTCGTCAACACCCTTGCAGGCCCCTAGGAGCGCTGTGTGCAGTCTTAAGCCCACAGCCCCTAATAAGCACCAATAATGACAGCAGAAGAGGTGTTTGCTAGCAAGTGCCAGCTTTGTCAGGGTTTCCGTTAGGTGTAGGGCTTAATTGGGATTCATTGTTCACTGTCTGAACAGGTAAGCTGTTCCCAAGTCCTGGGCTCTGAACTTGTCTTAATTTTTAGTTTTTGAAGTTGTCGTAGATTCTATGACAACTTCAGAACCCAAAACTGAGACCCCTGAACCCTAAACACCCCTAGAATGGCCAGCAAGTCTATCCTTGGAATGTCACTTCGACCCACCTCAGGGCTGGGATGACAAACTTATTCGACGTGAACACGCGGCACACCCAAAAAGTAGAAAAAAGCTATACGAGGAAGTAGGTCAGGTTTGATGAAATGCTATGAACCCTTTTAAAGCCCTAAAGCAGGGCTCATCATTACTCCACATGGCCCCACAAAGCAATGCCAGTCATTTCAGTGGGCATCGAGAATGGTACATTATGGCATCCCTCAAGCTGGGACAGTAAAGGCCCTCAACAGCAGACCCAATAACTCCCTACTCTAAACCTTAAATTCTGAACCCCAATCCTTGAATCCTAAACCCTAAAGCCCTAAAGCCTGAACCACCCTCAGCCCAAGGTGCTGAATCTTCACTGCTCCCCACCCAACATGCCATCAGGGTTTAGAGATTACGACAGACTTCATCCTCCCTGACTTAATATATGAGTACAGCCTAGACTCCTTAAAGGGGGGTATATAGGGCATTATATAGTGGAGTATTATAGGGTTTATTGAGTGGGATACTAAGAGTTTGGGTATAGCCCGGGGCATCCGGTTTTTCTACAGAGTGACAGAGTTTTGATCTCCGGCAAAGGAATTTCAATAACCCCCACCCCCGACATTAGGACCTCGTAGCTAGCAGTGTTGCCAAATGCAACCTTATTCTCTCCTAGTAGAACTCCCCATGAAATCCCTGTATGGGAAGGTGCATCATGTCAACCGCTACCCTCCTTCTGCGGCCCCTCCGGGGGGGCGGATAATGGCGAGTGGTCTTGCAGAGGTCGGGCTGTGGAATTGATTGGGATTGTTGATGTGTTTTTAGACCTCCTAAAGGTCGGCAGTACAATGTATTGGGGTTTGTGTAGGGCCTGCATGTTTATGGAAACCCATTTCGGATCAGGGTGCTAGTTATTTCCCGCTTTGCAGCTGAAGAGTTGTTGTACTCTGATATTTGAGCTTCGAAGCGGTTGGGGCTTCCAGGCGTATGTTTTCTGATGTATTAGGGTCCCATTTCGATACTCCTACATGTTAGGTGCCGTAATATAGTTCATAACCAAAAGGGGCCCATAATTTTGAGACTAACCCATAGGGTTTGTATAGGGGTTATTATGCGAGGTTCTACACGGTTGGGGTTCTGGGTTTAGGGCTGCGGGGCTCTGCCATTCAGAGAGATTTTCGCAATCTTTCTTTGTTTTCCTGGGCCTCAAGTGCATGAGCAGCTGCTGTTCACAAATTTGAATCATCATACCTCCTCCTTGCAGACAGCATGTAGCAGCGAGGCATCCATGCGCAGCAGCACCATAGAATATGACATCAACCGTTACCTCCCTGTAACAGCAAACACGCCACAAGGCCAACCAACCCTAAGCCCTAGCCCACAAGAACCAACTGCTGGTGAGCAACGCCCAATAAAGTCTGAGGGACTCTGAGAATATAGATAGTGAAATTAGGCTTGGGGATATGGGGGTTCTCTCTCAGCGAATATGTAGGAAGTGTTTGGAGAAGCTAGTGAGGTATGGTGGTTCGAGGGGTGTTGAAATTTGGCAAGAAAACTAGGACGGGCGTTGGCGGCCTTATGGTCAAGCTGGGCTTTTGGTTGGTTTTCACGGGCGTGTGCTTGTGCACCACCCTAGGCCCTAACCCTTAAACGGTGAACCCTGAAGCCTAAAATCTAAATCCTGAACCCTAAGCCCTCCTACGCCCTAAACCCTGAACCGTAAGCAGACTGCAGCTTTTCAGCAAGGTGTTTTTCAATCACAGGTCTGGTTGGTTAGTTGCCAGGTGGGTATCTCCGTATACGGCTGACATGCTGCTTGCATAAGGGTAATGGGGTTACATGAAGTTTATGTCGGACACCCTAAACCTTAACCCAAACCCCTAAAACCTGCGCCTTAAACCTGCTATAAGGCCATTGACCTGATAACTACAAACATGGCTTTTCGGCATAGTTGAGTGAGCTTTGCTTTGCATACTTGTGTGGTACAAGGGCTTAATGTAGACCCATGATCAATAAACCTCCTCCTTGTAAGGGCCTTAGCATTAGGATCCCTGTTATAATCCCTATTAAGGGGAGGGAAACCCTATTTTTGTTCAAAAAAACTAGTCTGGTAACTTCAATTAAGTTCCTTAGCAGCAACCCAATCAAAGTCTGCTTCAGGACTGAGACGTTAGCATGCTGCTTCTTACTGGTGGTAAGTAGGGACTACGGGAATGTGATCCCTATATAACCCCATATATGAGATCTTCGCTTCTTCCCTACTCACCCCCTGTAAGGCTTCTGCTTTGAGGATTCGGGAGGTAAACGTCTACTGTCGGATCGGACAAACCATTGCTGGCATAGCCTCATGCCGATACCAAAGCATGTGGCCAAACTGCGGTGGTCGGGCCACTAAACCCTAAACCCTAATGTAGACGCCTGATTAATTCGGCTTTATAGGGTTTCTACAGGGATTTATAGGGTTATGCAGGGGTTAATGTAGACCTCTGATTGATAACTCCAGGTTCCTTAACAGCAACCCAGCCTAGGGGCTACGTACGAAGGGAATGGAACCTTGCGCCAGTAAAGCCAACCTGGGACATGGGAACCAAACACCCTACACCCTAAACCCTTGAACCCTAAACCCTTAAACCCTAAACCCTAACCCCTAAACCCTAAACCCTTAAACCCTAAACCCTTAAACCCTAAACCGGTAACCCCGCAGGAATCTGGCGCCTTCGATGTCCGGAACGCATAGACCATAAACCCCAAACGGAAAACCCAGTTTCCATTTTCTTTTCCCATATGTCAAGATAACCCCAATATACTATGTAGTTGTTTCCGTTTTCTTTTCCATTATCCTAAGATAACCCCAATATACTATGGAACCCTTCAGCCGTAGTCCCTGTGCATGACTTATTTTCTTTTAAATAGGTTGAACATCCCTCTCGATTACTCCATGAAGGCTCCTAATTTTGAGAACAAGGATCCTAAACCCCAGCCCCTTAACCCAAAGCTTCTAATTAAAATTAAGCCCCTCGACCCACTTCCAAATTTGGTGGCCCTACGCGAGAAGGCCATAGTTTTCCCAGCCTGCAGAAGAGCATCTTTTCCCCATGTCTATCTTTGACAGCCTTTTAGAACCTGCCAGGTCGACTTTGGCCGATTTGATCCGAGCACTTTTCTGACACCTTTTGGGCCACAATCACAGGCTGCCCTTGAGATGAGCCCCTAACACAAAAAAAGCGAGGTGTACGGCTTCATGGGTAGGATTCAGCGTGGAGGAAGCCGAAACAAGGTTTGGTTGGTTATTGGGATTTTGCTGGGTAGTTTCCATTTTCTTTTCCATTATCCCATTGTAGCTATTATTACTACTCTTACTATTATTACTACTATTACTATTACTATTACTAGTACTAGTACTATTACTATTACTATTATTACTACTATTATTACTACTAGTGAAATCTGGAGGAGGCTCCCAAGTTGGGAGACCTTCGATGTGGGTGTAATTATTGTTGATGCCAGTCATCCTTCATAACCCCAAGTAACCTAGATAGGGTTTAGGGTTTTGAGTTTTTGGACTTTCGTACTAGAGCATACGAAGGTTATCCAGGATTTTTAGCGTCAACAGTATAGCCCGAGACCATCATGCACCAACATGTTCAGTTCCTTGGCTGAGTTTGCCCGGAGCTTTAGTACTCCAAGTCTTATGAAAGCTGTCTTCACTAAGTTGTGTTAGTGGTCTATAGAAAGTCGGGTTTAGGGTTTGAGGTTTATAGATTAGGAGGACCCCAGACCCTGCAACGGTGGTATAATAGGACTATTAGAGGACCCTAATGTAATTACCATTCTCCCTTATACTCACTATTACCGGGTGGTGGGTCCACCCTAAACCCTAAACCTAGCATATCTGAAGACTTCGGCCAGCAAACATGGTCTCGGCTTGTCACGCTTACTGACTACGCGGCTTTCATGAAGTTGAAATGGTAGGTTATTTAGGGTTTGGGGTCAAAACCAGTACCCTAGAACCGGCCCAAATGGCTATTATTCTACATACTTTTGGGGTCCAGATAGCCGCAATGGAATGCGGCCCATAATTGATAGGGCACCCCAGACAGGCGAAGGGACCCACATTTTGAAAACTGCTCACTTTGAAATTTGCTTTGCTCAAGGCTATCCAACCTCGTACGATTTAGTTTGAGAACCCCGTTCTGGTATGCTTGCGGAAAGCAAGTTAGATTGCAAGGGATCGGGCAGAGGTTTCTCCTCCTATCCCTACTCTTACTCCTCAGTCTCCTACTAAGAATCCTACTCCTTCTCTTTTTTCTTCTGCGGCTGCTTTTGCTACTAGTTACTGTCACCGCCGCGGCTACTACTGCAACAACAGCACCGGCATTCACTATGATAAATCGTTACAGGTGTAGAACCCTGAACCTTAAACCTTGCATGAAACATAAACCTTAAAACCTAAACCCTGGACCTGAAACTCAAACCCTACGCCATAAGCCCTGTCCGGGCCGGCTTGAACATGCATCACACGTCTTCTATGGGGCTGGAAAAGGGCAGCAACCTGGGCATGGCTCTCTTCGCCAAGGATCCCTGAATCACTAAGATTTAGGGTTTAGGGTTTAGGATTTAGGGTGTAGGGTTTAGGGTGAGTGGATATCTCCGTAATCATACACGCATACTAATTATGTGCCTGCAGCGTGAATTTCCATGGGTAGCTGTAAACACGGCTCCCAGCGTAGACACTTTACATATGAGCTACAGTCTAAATTCCAAGTATCCCCCTTAATGACCTTTACAATATTCCCTCATAATTCCCAATCCCGTATATACCCCCCTTTAAGGAGTTTTGACCATGGCGCATAGCCTTAAACCCTATATAAACTCTAAACTCCTACACCCTAAACTCCTAGACCCTAAACCCCTAAACCCTAAAGCCTAGGTCAAGTTAGGGGAGCTACAGCCCCACTTTCAGCTACCCATGCACCCTCAAGTAGACCTGGCGGTTGTGAGAGGGAGCAACTTCGTTCCCCGAATTTCCTGGCATGTTTTTTTCTCAAAAGGGTTTGGGGCTTACAGTAGGATTTAAGGTTTAGAGCGAAGCAATTTGGGTTTAGGATGTAGGATGTAGGGTTTAGGGTTAAGGGTTTAGGGCCGGGCAGGCCCATGCAAAACATGTGCGCCTTGACTCAGTAGCGAAGTAGCTCCTTCTTGTGCGAATGGCCAAGAATAATTACCAACAAGTACTCTCCCATGAGAACACCTCTCAAAGTCACGTATCATACGCACACACACACACAACAAAGCTAAACTGTGATCAAGTAAGTAGGCCTTTACCATACATGGGCCATTTCCTCTCCAAGTACCATCTTCTTAGGATGTATACCAAGGCTGCGCGCATGACTCAGAACTTCTGAAACCAATCACGTGTGAGTTGCAGGAAATGCTGCAACATGTCACATCACATAGCCCAAATCCTACACGCCGAGCTCGCAGCTCTCAACCCCGAACCCTAAGCTCTCGAGAAGCTAAGCGCTAAGCCCCAAACCCATAGCCCTTGAGGATTACGATCGTACACCTAAAACCCCAAATTTTTAGAACATCATGGGCCCAAATCCCAAACTAAAAGAGAGCACAATGTCCCAAACAGCGCCTTTCGGATCTACCAAGATGTGGCAAGGAAGAGCACCCAGGTGCTACGGTCCCTCTATTATGGTCTAGTGTTTATGGTTTAGGGTGTTGTGCTTCAGTAGACCTCTGTAGTAATGCCACTCCCCCTAATCATGATCTCCCCCCAAGCCTCTAGTCATGAACCCCCCAAAAAGTACCAGCATATATTGGGGGCTTTTGTATTATTAGCGGCGGGGGGTGGGTTTAGTATTAGGGGCAGGGGATTAGAAGCCAGAAAGCTGACCCCATATCCCATATCGTCTGATTTCTGTGTTCCAGGCTGTGGGCCCTTACCCAAAAGTATAAGGTTTAATTAGGTTTAAGGACAATCTGCAAGAAATGTTACTAAGCTTCATGTGCAACTTCTTTGGACCCCTCAAAAATATTGCCAGCACCACGTGCTTTTTCCAGATTAAAAAAGAATATCGAGACCCAGCTAAAGACTCAACCTGTGCAGTCCCAGCCCAATGAAACTTATCGGCCTGCAAGCTGAAACTCCTGTAGTCCCCCTTAAGTAGATAGAATACGGGGTATATAGGGATCTTATTATGATACACCCGAGGCCATATTCTCAGACCTTAAACCCTAAGCCCTAAAATCCGAAGCCCAAACTCTAAGCCTAAACGTAAAACCGACGGAAGACAAACTAATCTTAAACCCTACTACCCCCGGCGAAATAGATGCCGCTATGATGTTGAGGTCTGCTTCAGGTATCTCAAAATATAGCTGTATAAGGAACATTAAGATCAGAATGTGTGTAGTCATGTAGACCCCCTGAACCCTGAACCCTAAACACCATGTAGACCCCCACATCACATCCCCCGAGCCTTAATTCATCTTCTCAACCCATCCCCGCTTCGCCGCGTGGTTTACAATGCAGGCACGGAACCCCAGGAGTGATTGTACACATTTGGGGATTTGATAAAGGGTTGAGGGTTTAGAGCAATGGAAAATGAGATGCGCACTACTCTTGCATTTAGAGTTTAAGGTTTTGGGTGCAGGATTGGGAGTTGGGGTTTAAGTTTAAGTCCGGGGCTCAGGAAGGAATAGTGCACATGGGGCACCTTCCTTGCAAAAGTTGGGTGCAAAGCGCTCCGCCTGCATCTTCAGCTTCGGAAGGATTCGGTGGAGACCGTGCTGCAACCCATATAGTATAAGGCTTGGGGTGTAGGGTTTAAGTTGAATAGAGAGTAATTAAGGGAATATAATATGCAGGGGATACATTATAGGGATAATGCAAAAGAAAATGGAAACAACGCCATTAGAATAAGGTATATATAGGGGTTGTATGTGGATTGTACCCCCCAGTAAGCCATGATTTCTTCAAGTATTTGAGCCGTCACCCCTAAGTTACACTCGCATCGTAGGGAATCTAGGGAGTCTTAAGTCTGCATACCCTGCACCCTGCACCCTGCAAGTCTTGCATTTCGCTCCTTGACCTCAGGAGCCGAATGGAACCGAAACACAGTGAAGCCTGCAATGCTGTAACAACAGGCAAGCTGCCAAGATTGTTTCGTCTGACGAGCGGACGTACAGGATGCCGCGGCATTGCTGTGGAGAGAATACGCACCGTCGGCTACGCCATTTCCTGGCAAGGCCCTCTGACAGCGAGCAAACGCCCAGGCACGCCGCCGCCTCCACGCCAAGTTCGATCTGGCCGTCACGACTCTGCACCAGACGAGTCTCCGGACGGCCTTCGTGGTTTCGAACATCAACCTGCAGTGTCTTAAGAAAATTAAAAAGCACACCAGGCCAGGTAGTTTCCAAGTTCTGCGGGACGTCAATCACAGCTGTTCAAGTTCGCCATTATTGAACAATCACAGCAGCTACCATGAGGCGTTGCAAGCAATTTGCAGAATTAAACTTTCTCCGTCTGTGGCGCATGAATCCAATCTGAATGCCGGGAGACTCGAACCAAGAAGTGCAAACTGTCATTCCGACAACTACAGCAACTGAAACCTAAGAACCCTAAAAGGGATTATGGGGAACGCTGCGATGAACTATGCTTGCTAGGGGGTCGGACACATGGCAGTCAAGTCTGAAAGTACCATGGCTGAGATATGATGCTCCTTTTCCACCAGGACGAATACTCAGAACTGCGTGTAAAACCCTAAGCACTAAACAGTAAACACTAAACCCCAGATTTCTGCGGACAGGCCTAACCTTAAACCCATAGCCAGAGCTGATAGGCCTGTAACACAACGTGACCTTCTTATGTAAAGCCAAGCTGCAATCTTGCACTAGGGTTTAGGGTCTAGGGTTTAGGGTCTGGGGTCTGGGCTTAGGGTTTAAAGTTTGGGGTTTAGGCTGAAACTGAGTCCTAATCCCGGACGGACCCGTATTCTTAGATTTTAGGGCCCGAAATAAGCATTGCTGAAAAGCTGGAACCCAAAGCCCTTAGGGCCCTAAACCCTAAACCCTAGAGCGCAAAAACCCTAAACCCTTAGGGTCCCAAACCCTAAACCTTAAACCCAAGAACCTATAACCCTAAACCCTAAACCCAAGAACCTATAACCCTAAATCCTCAACAAAAATTGTTTTTTCCTTCAGAAGCCGCTCACTTGCCCTTCAGCCACGGATGGTTCAGGGCGGCTCTCGCAGACGGACTCCTGTCCTTCGGCGGCTACCAAAACAATGGCCAGTGTGGAGATCATGGGGTTTAGGGTTTAGGGTTTAAGGTCTAATTCTTAGGGTTTAGGGTTGAGGTTCTAGGTTTTAGGTTGTAGGTTTTAGGGTTTGGGGTTTAGGTTTTAGGGTTTATGGTTTAGGTTTTAGGGCTTAGGGGTAATTTCAGGGATAGTATAGGGATACTCTAGCGATGTCTTAGGGGTACTATAGGGATGGTGTACGGACATGCAGGGCTTATAGTGGCATTCCGTTCATGGAGAATCGAATGAACAAGAAAATGGAAAATGACATGGAACCTAAACCCTAAACCCTAAACCCCTAAGGGCTCCTTGGGTTGAGACTAAATCCTCCATTACGCTCAAAACCCGGAATCTTGAGAAGTATGGTTTAAGGGTCTAGGCTTAGGGTAGATCATCTACTAAGGTCAAGCAAGTTTTTTTTGGCATCCCGAAAACCTAAACCCTAAACCCTAAACCGTAAATCCTGAACCCTAGGCTTCAGGTTTAAGGATTCGGGCTGACGTCAAAACTCGGTAGGCATCACTAGCGCTATCAACAGTCTATGACTTTGGGCTGACTTCCTAGGAACCCCCAAACTCTAGGGGCTTTAGGAGGGACCCTTAATTGGGACACTTGTAGCTTATTGGGAGGAATATGGGTACTACCTGATTGTGTAGGGGGTATATAAGGACTATATAAGAGTTATGTAAGGTAATGGGATTAGGGGTCCCTTCTAGGGCTCCCTCCGAACAACCCTTGACAAACATTCCCCGTTAAGGGAACATAGGAGATATCTAGAAGCTACACAGGGAGATGGCAGGATATAGGTTTCGAGCTTAGGGTTAACGGATACAGGATTTAGGGTTCAGGGCTTAGGCTTTCTAAAGATTAGGGGTGCCGTTTTGGGGCAACCTAGAAGAAGGACTATACTAGATTGGAGGACCCTTTCCTGAAAGGCACAGACTGTAAACCCTAAACCCTAAACCACTGTATGGAAATTCTCCAATTAACAAGGTCCCTTTTTGGGACCCTGTAGGGCCTGACTTGTCGGGGCAAAATTGTCACCACCAGTTTTGAGAAACTAGGGTTTACGGTTTAAGGGGTTTAGGGTGGTTGAGGGGGGTTAAGGGGGGGTTTAGGGGGCTTAGGGTTTAAAGGGTGGGATCTGAAACCAAGCTTATACTTGTGGGTTGTCTGGGGATAGAGCAGGCCCGTTCGAAATCAGGATCCACTACTAGCAAAACATGCGTCTCGACAAAAAAAAGGTGTTCCTTCATCATCTCCATATCCTGTAGAACAACCTACCCCAATCTTCCCCAAAGCATTGTTCTAGTTGTGTAGGTCCCTACATCCTCCCCTCCACAAAGGGCCGGCAATTGCGTTTTGCCAAACGATGCAATGTTCACAAACTCGATGGAGCCTAGAAACCAAAAGACGTTGCAGGGTCACATTGTACAATCCAGATTTTCTGGCGCCAAGAAGCCAACATCCTAGATGCACAAACCCCACAGTGAACCCTAAACCCGAACACCTTGCATCTAAGGTCCTCTGGCTGGAAGGCCAACAGTTGCTGGCAAAGGTCACGTGCCTGTTTCAGCTATGCTGTTCTTGGGCCTAGCGTTTGCGTGTTAGAGATTTGGAATCCAGTTTGCGTTTAATTGTCCATTCTTTCCATGCGATGCCCCATTCCTGAGGTAATATGTGCCTGTATCCGCTGCATTATTTTGGCTTGGGACTTCGGGTTGAGGGCAGGGGTAACATGTAGCTTGTAGCTTCGGGGCTCGTTTTTTCAGGATTCTACCAGACGACTCTCACGAAGCTCTGGCATAAAGGGGTGAAGTCTGACACATGCACAAGGGAGCGGTATGTGCTCGAGACTTCGGATTCTGGAGTGACAGGATGACATAGGCGCCGCTACAGCCTCGAGAGTTTCATTTTTTGTGTTTTTGATTCCCCGTTTTGTGGTAACGTTCTTGCTCTAGCGCATTAATCCGATGAAGTCTACAAGGACCTAAGCTGCCGGCAGGGTCCAACGTAAACCTGCAAGTGCAAACAATCATCCTGTGCTGCCAAATTAGGTGTAGCGCGCAAGTACTCAGAGTTTAGGGATGAGATGCCTTGAGGCTTGCACAATTGATTTTTGGCGACACCTGTTCTTCGAGGCAAAGTTTCCTTCCAGCAAGATTCAAGTTACGACATTCCGTGCCGAAACCACCAATCAATTGATCCGTCCTCTGCTTAAAACCACCATAGCACAGCTTCCTTCTTGTGACGCTTCCTCCTCAACACCTAAGTCTACGGGCATGAAGGCCACACTCCCTCCCTCAGCTGTATACCCTAACTGTATAAGCTTTAGGGTTTGCTGTTTAGGGCGTTTAGGGATGAAGGTCTATCCCTGCACTCATGCTTGCTTCCTCCGCCTTGCTCCCTCTTCGTGACCATGCGGAGGCTGTGAAACTTCTGGTCCAATGTGCTTTTCAGAACCAACACACCCATCCAACTACCCCTTACGGTCTTAAACTAATTGAGTTACCAGGCATAATCAGGAATCCCTTTTTGAAAGGTACTCATTTTACGATAATTCGATATACGTTAATGAAAAGCAAGCCAGAATTTGATACTTCGAGTCACCATCTCTCCTCCTCAGCAGCTGCTTCTGTTTGGAAACCTTTACACCCCGCACTGTAATCACTAGACTCTACTCGCGAAAGTCCCCCATGAATCCTTACACCCCCAAGCTCGAATCCCAAATCCTAAACCCTAATCATCTGTACCCTCAGCCCTAGTACTTACGTAGACCCTAATCATCTTTCAACCCTAACCCCTCCGTCCCATAGCCTGATTAACCCATAAACTTATATATATATATATATGTATATCCCTAATCTGCAAAACCCGATCCCAGAATCCTCGACCCCAAGCTGTAAACCCTAAATCCCCAAAACCTAACTTGAGAGATCTCATTTACTAAAAGGAATGCTCAAACTCCCTAAATAATCGTAACATACCCCTAGGGCCCGAAGGGCCCTAAACCCTAAACCCCAAATTCATATGAGCCATGGTCTAAACTCCTAGTATCCCCCTTAATAACCCCTATAGTCGTCCCCTATATAATCCCCTATAATTTCCCCCCTTCAAGGAGTTTAGAATATAGCTCATATTGAGAAACTCCCACTTTGCCTGTGGAAAGCTCGGCCATGGTTCACACTCGAAATCCACCTTTGCCTCGAGAGATTGAGCTTAAGGACGATGCACAAAACCTTCAAGACCTATATGAGCTATAGTCTAAACTCCTAGTATCCCCCTTAACAAGCCCTATAGTAATCCCCTACATAATCCCCTATATAGCCCCTTTAAGGAGTTTAGACTATAGATCATATGTATGTGTAAATATATATGTATACATAGATACTGTTTGGGGCTTAGGGTTTAGAAGCTTAGGGTTTTTGGGACCATTGAGAGCAATATGCTTACAGTGGTTTATATTAGGGTTCAGATTGGGTTTTTACAGGCATGTTATGATTTAAGACGAAAATGGGAAAAGCAAATGGAAGCTTCGACATCATGCAGGGTTTAGGGTGTAGGATGCAGGGTAACGGGACAACGGAGAGTAGTATGAAAGCTATCTGGGTTTCCGGTCTAGGGATTTTGGGTTCAGGGGTTGCTGTAGGGGCTTAAACAAATGCCAATACAAAGAGTCTTGAGGTCTATTCCAGGTAGCCTCTGCAATAGTTACACAGGGAAGAGGAAGTCTAGGACCTTGCTAATGGTAAGTGTCCCTATGAAAGCCCTACATAACCACACTGTCCAGTGCATTTCTACTTTCTTCTGCATTCGATTCTCCATTGTTGAGAGAATGCTCCTGTAGACGCCCCATACAAGCCTATGCAACCCTTATAACCCTTCTACTCTCCGTATAAAACCTAGGCTCCAAAACACAGGGGCCCTGGGAGGGGTTTCACAGGGCTGGCTGTGGATGAATGGGGTTGAATAGGGCTTAAAGGGGTTTACTGTAATAGGGTTTTATTTGATCGAGCTTCACAAGGTTCAGGGTTTGAGGATTTAGGGTTAGGGGTAGGGTTCCTTGAGTAGAGGGATTCGGCTGAAGACGGCTCATCTTTGTAGGCTACGGGGTCGAATTTATCGTTGAGTTGGTCTCTAGGTCAGGACACAGGCCGGCGTCTTTACGACCCAGACACGCAGTACGGTGCCTTTACAGGAGTCTCCATCCTAAGTACCCCTTACTTTTTGAGGAAATTGAAGACTTACGAATTCACATGCGCCTCTGTGCTAAGTAATTAACCTGAAGATCTAAGGGTATAGTCTATATCGTGTAGGCGCTTATGCTCAGATGTAGCTACTTGACATCTGCGGCAAGCTTTTTGAAGCGATGCCTTGTCTGAGCTGGCGAACTCCCTGGAAAAAGGGGAGCCAACGTGCACGTTCCAGCATGCTGGTTTGATCGTGCTCGATTGGGGTTCAGTGTTTAAATTGGGGTTTAAGGTTTAGCATATTTCGGTGACTGTTGGTGGAAGGTGGTATGAGTCAAACAAGAAATCAAGTGGCATTCACATCATCAAGCAGTGGCTATAGCCATCCCATTGGGCTCCGTATAAATATTAAAGCCACCACTTGAGGTTCGGCTTTTTGGTCACTTCCCAAAATATAGACCCCAAATATTCCGTTCTTTTAGGGACCCCCAAACACGTACCCCTAGCTTTGGGAAACCCCCACTTGGAGAGGAGCTATTACATGTGCTCTGCATGCTGGACCACCTGTGGTGAAACGGTTTGAGGCACGGTAGGTACAGCCTCACCCTGAGCTTTAGACCCCTAGACCCTAACCCCTAAACCGTTTAAACCCCTAGACCCTAAACTTACCCCAAACCCAAGCCCTCGAACTTGAAAATCCAGATCCTAAGCTCCAAACCTTTTGGAGGAACCCCACACCCTTAAACGCGAAAGTCCTGCCACTATGAACCTTGAACAACCCAGGCCCTGGACGCTCTACCTATAGGGTCCGGGGGACTTAGAAAGTAGGTGGATGATAGGGATATCTTGCGGCTTACTGGGGTTACATGTATACTTACTCAGTACCCCTGACCCTCCAAGTAAGCTATAGTCTAAGCTCCTAGTATGTCCCTTACTACACCCTATAGAAGTCCCCTATATAATCCCTTCTAGAACCCCCTTTAAGGAGTTCAGACCCTGAACCCTATAAATCCTAAATCCTACACCCTAAAATCTCCCCTTTAAGGACTTTAGACCATAGCTCAACTAAGCCTTCAGCCTTTGAATTAAAGGGACTTTGTTGGGAACCGCAAACAGGGAACCCCAAGAATATACTAGAAATATACCTACCAGGGTCTCTATGTTCTACTGTATTCCTACTATGTTCTTGGGGTTTCCTGTTTGGGGTTCCCAATAAAGTCCTAAACCCTAAACCCTAGACCCTAAACCCTAAATCCTAAACCCTCAACCCTAAACCCAATAAAGTCCCTTTATGAATCATCATCTCACATCAATGGTGATGGTCTTGCTGCTGACCCAGGATGAACTGTTGTCAACCTCAGTCCGTATAGGGTTTGGGATTTAGGGTTTAGGATTTAGGGTTTAGGGTTGAGGGTTTAGGGTTTAGGGTTTTTGATTGAGGGTTTAGGGTTTAGGATTTAGGGTTTAGGGTTTAGGATTTAGGATTTAGGGTTTAGGATTTAGGGTTTAGGAGGGTTATATAGGGATATTGGAAAAGAAAATGGAGACCGCTATATAGTATATTGGGATAATATAGGAATAATGGGAGAGAACATGCAAACTACTATTTAGGGTTTAGGCCTCAGGGCTTAGGGGATTGAGTTTAGGCTTTTAGGGTAAGGGGTTTGGGTGTAAAAAGATGTAGCGCTGCGGGTTATAGTTGTTAGAGCTTCTAAGGTCCACGGCTTGGGGTTTAGGGCTTTGGGTCCAGAAATGTGGGTTCACGGTTTATGGTTCAGGGTTTGTGCTTAGGGTGGCCTACGGCTTTGGCTTAATGAGCTTAGTAGCGAGCAGACTTGTAGGCTGTCAGTCATTTGCGTGGCTTCTGTAAGAGTCCATTACTCTTCTTGGGGGATTTGCTTTCAAGATTTAGGTGCTGGTGAAACATCCGCTTGCACTAACGACACGCAGAAAATCGTAGTCAGAGAATGCTGCAACTGCTGTTGCAACATTATTCCCTCAATCCACGATGTTACTGTCACCACGTTAATCGCAGACGAAACAAATCCGCTGCTTGTGGCGGAGTGCTGGTCCTTTTTCTACTATGTAATGAAGGCTCTGAGAATATATGGGTAATTCCCGAAATTGGAATCCCATTTTGGCACCCATAATTAAGTGCTGTGATATAATCTATAACCAAAAGGGGTTCATAATTTTGAAGTAATCCATATGCTGCCTATGGGCAAAGACACAGGGATGAGCTGTGCATAACTAAACTCAGTATATCCAGTCTACTACCACCGCGCATGGACCTGGTGAGTCTCACTCTAGTTCCAGCTACTCAGGCAGTTTATGCTTTAAAGTTTAGGGTTGAAGGTTGAGAGTTTAGGGTAGGGCCAACGGCCATCCAAACAAAGACGCGCTAGGACTGTGTCGATCGCCAGAATCTCCTCATGACAGGATCTTGAAATTCTCGATCCATGGAAGCAGCGCGAATGATGATGCTGGTCGACGTTTACATACTTACATTCTGCCCAGAGTACAGACCCGGCCCTAGGGCCTGGGCCTTAGACTCTTAACCAGCAACAAACGCGAAATCTTTTTAAGAAGCTATGACCAAGATACCTTTCCAAGTCGCAAGCTAGAGAAACCTTTCAATATGGAAGAGCTACATGCAGTAATACGATGTATACCGACATCCTGCATAGCCTAAAGTATGCGGAAGTATGGTATGATGTTATACTGAGGTCACGCAACCTGTAGGTTTAGGGTTTAGAGTTTAGGGTAGTAGTGTCATAAATACTGAAGTACCTGCATGCGAGGCTTCAGTCGGACCTGCAAGCTTCATATACATTTTAAAAGTTCATGGGTTTGTGGGCAAGCTCAAAAAATTAGTGGGCGAGGTCAAGGACAAGCTCAAAAAGTACTGGGCAAGGTCAGAAATTTAGTTGGCGAGGTCTTTTCGGGAACCCTAAAATTGAAGGCGGGAGCTTAGAGTCTAGGCTTAGGTTTAGGGTTCAGGGCTTAGAGTTTAGGGTTTATAGAGTTCAGGTTTCTAGGCTTAGACTTTTGGGCTCAGGGCTTAGAGTTAAGGGTTCGGGGCTAAGAGTTTAGGGTTCAAGGCTTAGAGTTTAGGGTTCAGGACTTCGAGCTTAGGGTTGAGGAGTTTAGGGTTCAAGGCTTAGAGTTTAGGGGTCAGGGCTTAGAGTTTAGAGTTCAGGGCTTAGAGGGGCCCGATGGGCGGGTGGGTATACGACCATTGTTTGATAATGCTGCTTA
>CAJNIZ010002492.1:116708-127148 GCA_905231905.1 Symbiodinium pilosum
CCCTAAACACCTAGACCCCTCAACCCTGGATCTGACTAGGGCTGGCACACAAAGCCAGTAGACGCCTGCGCAGCGCTTTGCGTGTCTCAAAGTACGGTACAAAGAGGGACCCACAAAAAAACCAATAAGGTTGGGCAGGTTTGGTTTGGGGTTTAGGGTTTGGGGTTTCAAGGTTTAGGGTTGCAAGAAGACCTGGAGTGCCCTTATGGCAAGTATGCAGCAGTAGCTTTAAGCAACTCGTCTTCCTCCCTAAACTGAGGAAGCCAAATACTGGGACCAATATTTTACTAGTTTAAGGAAAGCTCCGCAGATCTGTATAGGTGAATGTAAACTTGAAGGCTGTTAGTTGCTGGTGGTCGTAGAGGAAAGTAAAAAAATTGAAAGACATCAAGGAAACTGTGCCTGGTGGTCCAGATACCCTAAACCCACATCCTACACATTAAACCCCAACCCTTAGCCTGAAACTCAACCAACAACCTAGACTCTGCACTCAAAACCATAAACCTCAACCCTACATGCCCAAATTCAACCCTAACCCCTACGCCCTAAACCCGAAACAGAACCTTCGGCGGGTGCCGTGAACTCACTGGTGATTGCTTTGCGCAACAGCAGCTTCTCCTGGAAGCACATAGGGAGTAACTCCCTCATGTTACTACTGGACATACCTGGAGGCCCATGGGACTTTTTAATTACTTATAACTTGGATTGTAACCCTATGTATAATTGGGGTGACCCCCATAAGCCCTTTTAGGGGATTATAAGTAGGGTTATAAGCCCAGTTATAAGTAGTCACTATTTCCCATGGGCCTCCAAGTAAGACGCCTGCCAAACACGGAAATGGAGAAACAAGTGCAAACTACAGTAGGGTTTGAGGCTTATGGCTTCGGGCTTACACTAAACGCCCCCCCAACTCCTGAAATCAAGTATGTCCTGCAATATATCGATCAAGGTGTCTTCTGGAGGAATATGTGATATTAGGGGTGTGCGGGTGGGAGTTGTTGCTGGGGATTGCGTAGGGCTTGTCTTGAGAAACTCGCACATGTTTGAGTTTCTCGCAATCCCCAAGCTGGCAAGCCCTAAGCCCGAAGCCTTCAACCTTGAATTCATGACCCCAAACCCTTGCCCTACACTAAACCCTAAACCCCAAAGACCTTTAAATCTTCAACCTAAAGCCCTGGAACCTTCACCCTGTAGATTTCTGTGCTGGTCACAGTGAGCTGGCCATCACTACCAGCAAGGGGTCTTGGGCTGGGGGTTTAGGGTTTAGGGTTTTTGGGTTTAGTGTCAGCAAGATTGCGTGCAAGAAGACAGCAGGATCCCATATGAGCTACGGTCAACCCTTCCCATATAATTCATGCACAACCAAATGGAAAATGAGATGGGAACTGACGCGGGAACTGGGATAAAACAGGGCATTATGTGGACTAATAGTTTCCCGCGTAAATGGTGGGTATGGGTTCCAATTAGGGGATATACTAGGGACTATACTCTAGGATTTGGGGTTTAGGTGGTAAGGGGGCAGCAGGTTCGAAGATTTGGGGTCCTTAAGCCCTATAAAACCTAGACCCTAAACCCTCCTAACCCGAAACCCTAATCCCTAAACCCGAAACCGTAATCCCTAATCCCTAAACCCTAAAAATCCTATGGCCTGAGGTGAGAGATCCCCTCTTGCTCAACAGGGTTCCCTGGTCATCTTCGCTGACTTCCCCTGTAAGGTGGCTATTCTCCCAGACGTGGTTCTAATTATGAAAAACAAGACCCCCGCATGAGACACAAGGTGATGAAGCCTAACCCCCTAAACCCGAACGCTAAACTAAAAACCCTAAACCTTACACCCCTAGAGCCTAAACCCTAAACCCCTAAAGCCTAAACCTTAAACCCTAAACCCTGAACCCGCCGTTAGCCCTGACTGTTCGACCCCGGGCTGTTCCTCACCAACAAAAGCCAGCTCTTCTTGCTTCGACTCATCCTCTGAGCCAAAGTCTAGGAATTACTTACTGAAGGTCTGTGGAGAAGACGGGAATATACTATACAAATATATATATATATATATATGTATATGAGGGTTATATAGGGATTACCTGTGGTTTAGGGCTTTAGGGGCTTAGGATTCAGGGCTTTGGTTTGGGATTTGGACCTGGGATGTGGGAGTACAAATGCGGGACCTTTCAGCTCGTTTACTGAAGATGCCACCTCAGATAATCCTATAGTCCCCCTTAAGTAGATAGAATAGCTTTGGGTATGTTATAATAAGGTCCCATTATACCCCATATTCTATCTACTTAAGGTAGACTATGCCGGGAGACAATGCGGGTTTAGGGTTTAAGATATAACTCCAAACTCCTTATCATTGGGCATCAGATGATCATCAGATAACACAATGAAGGGTGTATTGTACATCCGACAATGATGGAACACATTCTCTCAGGCCTTTGTGCTTCAACATGTACAAATCACACATAGCGCAGCATGCTCCGCCCGAAAAAAGCTTGCCTGCGGCATCCCACAATTGCCGTCGCAAGCCTGAGGCCACTAAACCCTATAATGCAGACCCCATGATGAATAAACCCCCTCCTTGAGGGGCCTTAATATAAGGATCTATAATCCCTGGTGGGGGGAAGGGGTGTTTTATTCAGGGGTCCACATTACCCTAAAGCTTCTGAAGGGTTTAGGGGTTCAGGGTTTAGGGTTTTGGGCGCCCACATCGATGGACAAGGTCTTGTATAAGCTCATGCACAGGGATGTTGATTTAACAGAATCTCACTTGGATCCGATATGGCCCAGAATCGAACATCCAGACAAACATCCTCAGATTTAAGAAGCATGTTTATGTTTAAGTTTTGGGGTTTAGGGTTTAGGGCTAGGTTTTAGGGTTATACTACTCACCATGCGAATGCTAGAGCCAGACATAACAGCAGTAGCAAGACTAATACCAATGCTGCGTACTGCCAATAGTATTGAAACAAGACTGCAGAAGCGCAACAAGAAAAATACAAATATAACCACTGAATAACCATTATAGTAATTTCCAGCTTCTTCTCCATTATCCCTGTATAATTCCTATAAAAACTCTATATAACCCATTATAGTAGTTTACAGCGAGGAAGGCAACATCTGGAGGAGCTTTCTTCAGAAGAGCTAAGCCCTACAACTAGACCCTAAAGCGCGGTGGCAGACTGTCCTGTGGGAGGAAGGCGGTGTGAACCATGACCTGAGCAGTTCGTTTTCTTCCGTGGTTGAGTCGACTATGGAGTAATCGAGAATCAAACGGAAATCACATTGAAAATGAAATGGCACTGGGATTATATAGGGCTTTATAGGGTGTTCGGGCTTAGGATTTTGGGTGGTTCTGACCAAGCAAGATCATAGTCTTCATGTAAAGTACTGCACCCACAAGGGAGACACGATCTATGTATATGTATGTATATGTATATAAGGGACCATCTTATCCCCAAGCTACATACAACCCAGTCAGG
Source organism: Symbiodinium pilosum (assembly GCA_905231905.1). Classification (NCBI taxonomy): domain Eukaryota; class Dinophyceae; order Suessiales; family Symbiodiniaceae; genus Symbiodinium; species Symbiodinium pilosum. Next base: position 120,185 of record CAJNIZ010002492.1, read on the forward strand.
TATAGGTGCAATGGTTTGGGGGTTGTTGTATCTGCCAGGCTGGCAGTGCTGAGGCTGGCGAACGGTGGAGGGACTTTAAGCTTCAGATCTGGTGACTTCTGGGCTAGGGGTTTGGAGTTAGGGTTTAGGTTTAGGGTTTAGGGGTTTAGGGTTTAGGGTTTAGGGTTTAGGGTTTCAGAGGTGAGGGTTTAGGGTTCATGGCTTAGGATGTAGGGTTCAGGGCTGGATTTCAGAGACAATATGCCCCAACTGGAATGTTAGAACCCTACACCCAGAGGACATAAGTATGTATATATGGGATGCTAACCCCAACCATACTATCATTTCCTAGTACAGAAGCCAAATTTGCACGATATAGTTCGAAGTATAATAGTAACCACACCCCACAAAGGTACACCCCCGCCAGATTTAGAACCGAATTGGGCGTTATTTGGCCTAAAATAGTCCTGATTAGCTCTTACACCCTGGTGGCGATTTTTTGTGGTGTGTATTTTGTAACCCCTTATATAGATACTTCGTATCCTTAGGGACATTCTAATCATCGTTATATCACTTGAAACGCGCGCGCATTTGAGTATTGCACTTGAGCACCCGAAAGAACATCCAACGCCTCTAGAACCCCTAAACTTCAAATCGAGTTATATGTACTATGAGAGTACAAGGAAGAGATCATAGTATATGAGACATCACATGATTCAGCTTTGGTTTCCCTAGTTACTTTTTTGGACAGCTTATGCACATCCCAAGCTTCCATCAGATGTTCTAGGTAGTGTTCCGCGGATGCTCCATCTCGACTCTGCCTTCTGGTAGCCCTCAACCCTGAACCACAAATCTTAACTTTGAATTTAAAATCTTAACAGCAACCTCAGATACCCCTAGTCAACGCCTATGTGACCCTGCACATAAACCTATATAACCCCATATGAGCCATTGTCTAAACTCCTAGTATCCCCCCTAATATCCCCTATAATACTACCCTATATAATTCGTATATAACCCCCCTTTAAGGAGTTTAGACTACAGCTCATATGACCCCTGCTATATCTCCTATAAAGCTCTACAAGTTCCTGTGCAACAACCCTTAGCTCGAACCCTAAACTCTAAAACTCTTGAACCCTAACTCCTAAAACTCACGAACCCTAAACCCTAACACCCTAAAACTCTAATACCCCAAGCCACAAAAACTTTAAACACCCTAAAACTTCAAAACTCTAAACTCCCTAAACCCTGTAGACCCCACAACTCCATACAGGGTTTAGGGTTTATAACTGATTTATAACCCCTAAACCCTAAATCCCAAACGCCCAAACACTAAACCCCAAACCCTAAACCCTTCGAACAGTGCCGAGGATCATCTGCTCCATCCTCGAGGATGGCAGTCCTCGAAGAAGCGTTTGGTTCTAAGGTTGAAGCCATGGGCTCCTAGTATGAGGTTTAGGGTTTAGAGTTTAGGGTTTAGGGTTTAGGGTTTAGAGTTTGGGGTTTAGGTTTGAAACCATGTACCCCTAGTATGGGCCCTTAACCCTGAGATCCTGATATACCTACTATATAGCTACATGTACCCTTCGAGGTTCCCTAGAATCTTCCTTAATAGGCCTAAGAGCCCATATTTGCAACCTTAGATGGGTTGTACGGGGGGTTTCGGGAGTAGGGGTTTAAGGTTAGTTAACCGTTTAGGGTTTAGGGTTTAGGATTGATAGTTTGGGGTTTAGGGTTTGGGGCTGAACGCTGTACCGTAGGCTTCTGAGTCTACCCTCCGCCAGACTAGCATGGAATATGTGGGATATATAAGGATCATAATATAGAGAGATAAATGTAGGTATATGCACGGTTTAGGGGCTTACACTCCTCCAAACTAACATGGAAGCCCAAAACGAGACCTGCAAAAACTACTACTCTATCCTTTAACTAGGTCACCACATTAGCTTTGCTGCTTAGAGGGAGGGTGTTGGGGTCCAGAGCTTGTGGTGCTGGATTGCTTCAGCAAGCATCATGAACATCATCACATGCACTAGTTATTCTTTGAAAGCACAGTGTGGAAAGCTTCCAAAATCAGAGGTCCATCTCAAAAGTAGTACACTCCCCAATAAAGGGAGCCCCAAAAAGGGATGCCTGTTTATTGAAAACACCCATGTCGGCCTTCACAAAATTTTCACTAAACCCTAAGCGCCCAACACCAAAACTCAAAAGCCCTGAACTAAAAATCCTCAAGCCCTACCGTAAACCCTGAAAGCACAAACCCTCGTCACATGTAAGCTGAGCAGAAGGCCACTCTATCGGATCCCCCTCACGCAGCCACCGCGACATAAACTCCTTGGCTCGCTTGGAGAAACCCCCGAAAAAACCCTACCCTTCCGCAAGGATAACCCAGTCATATGCAGGCTGGCAATCCGTGACTACGTCGCACGATCCTCTCAATACTAGCAATACCAGTAATAGTAATAGTAATAATATTCATAAAAATAGTAGTACATAGTAAGACTAGTAATAATGATAATAATAATGCCTACATCTTCCTTGACTTAGGGTTCGGTCCCAGGCCTGAGGGTTCGGTGAGGGCTCGTGGCTTGGTGTTTAGGACTGGCAGGTCCGCGTTTGGTCTAGAGCTTTGAGCCAGGATCTAACTCTAAGGGATTTGGAACCCCAGTAGAAAAATTAATTTCAGGTAAATATTAGGATTGTTGGTAACAGAAATTAACAACTATTTTCAGGAACCTCGTAGCGAAGAGTGTGGGGTTCAGGCCAAGACGTTATGTTTGAGGGCTTGTGGTTCAGGGTTGGGGTTTAGGGCTTGTGTAAGGCTCAAGGTGTGCAATTTGCAGCTGAGGAGGGTGTGTGCATCATCTGCAGCATATCCAATTCTAGTAGACAGGGTCATGCATGTGCTCCACGCCCCAGACGCCATAAGCCTTACCAGTTAAATTGCAATCCTGAGTATGCATATGTTCTTGCGGACTACTAGTGCTACGGTGCCACAAATCTGCTTGGCTGGTAGGACTCCTGGTATCAGCATCGCAGGCAGGGTCATGTATCTCAGCTTCCGCTGTCAACGCTCAATGTCCACGGCACAGCTAGAACCAGCTTGCATTTGCAGGCTTGAAAGATACTTGAACCACGTGGATATATGGACAACACAAAACAAGAGTTGCATACACGCGCTTTTGAAATGTCTCCAACTCCCACGTCTGTGAGCCAGGTCTTCGCTGTAGACCGTGGTATCTAGGATGCTAAGACCCTGTAACCATTGCATGACAACTTCTAAGGCAATGAATAATCCTCCTCCTGCTGCTTGCATTCTTTTCTTCTGATGACAAGTATTCGCATTTGTATAATACTTCTGACACTATTGTTGACAGTACCATAATTGCTACCACTACCACCACTAGCACTACTTCTAGTGGTAGCAATAGCAGACCCCCTCTTTAGTAATCCTACTGGCCTTGGCGGTGGCGGTGGCGGTGGCGGTGGTGGTGGCGGTGCACCATGGCGCTTGCGGTGGCGATGGCGGCCGTGGCGGTGGAGGCGGCAGGAGCAACGGCACCATTATCAGCATCAGCAGCAGAGGAGATGGAGAAGCAGCTGTAGAGCAGCAGCAGCAGCAGCAGCAGCAGCGGCAGCAGCGGCAACAGTAAATTGGAATCAATCTTCCATCTCTTCTGGTAGGCACCATCCTCAGTATCAACTGTTCCCTGTGGAAGCAAACGTGTTGGGAGAAATGTCAAAAATTGGATTGTACTGGAGTGGCGGTGCATGTGGCCTGAACTCTGAACTACAATCATAACAATGAAACTACCATGTAGACAGACGGCATTCCCTCCGCTGGGTACCACCAGGTGCGACCAACCTCGGCAATTGGCAAGTGTAGTTTGGGAGTTTCGCGCTGAATGTTCGAGGTTGAAGATTTGGGGATCTCAAAAATGACTTTGCGTTCCTGGTTTCAAGATTTTTCATGTGCAGGTGCTACGATGTCAGATAATGGTTCAGGGTATGGAGGTTCTAGGCTCTTGAGACGTAGAGGACTACGGGCTTAAGGGTGAAAGTCCTTATCTGATGCAGTAAAATGTGCAGCCTCCTGGTTGTAAGGAGATATATAGTAACTACAACCCCGAATTAGGATCCCCTACCTATCATCTACGACCGTAAACCCTGAGCCCCGAACTTTAAGCCCTTTGCTTGTTCTTGGGGCCGTCAGAAAGAGCATGGGGGGTTGCCAAAATCCTATATAATTCACAGAGAGACATGGTTCTGGCTCAAAAGTTGGACCCAGCGAGCACCCTTTGAATCCCACGCCTGAAAAGCTAAGTTCTTAGGGTTTTGGATATAGGTAGGTTGTCAAAGTCATAGCTCCCCTTTGGATCCAACTCCTATCTTCAATGCAGAACCTACTTGGGGTACTACGGGTACTACATAAAAGGGCCACAGCTTTTAACAACCTACCAAACTCGAAGTTCTGAAGCGTGTCCCTGAGTGCCGAGCTCAAGTGCTTGCTGGTCTCCTCCACATCATCCACGCATTGGGGCTCAGGGCTTTGCAAGGGGGAACTTTGGGGGGGGGGACTGGCAAGGGAATCCATAACTTAGAGTAAACCCTAAACCATAAGCCCTAAACCCGGAAGGTTTAGGTTCAGGGTCTGAGGGGCTCACATGAACAATGGACCCAATTTTCAGATATGGTCATTTAGCCTGTGTGCTGAGACCAGCCACGTGCCTTTTATGCTTACGAGGCCCGCTGCTCCCGATGTAGGGCCCAAGGGCATAGCAGACACACTTGTGCGGATGCTACTATACATCCTTGATCAAAACCATTTCGAACCCCAAAATGAGCCCAGCCCTGACATTGGCAAGCCAATGCAGCAGCCTACGTCAACACCCCCAACCCAAACCCGGAAACGCTGAACATCCCATGTCAGAACAGGAGTCGACATGTCCCCAAAGAGCCTGAAAAATGATCTCTACTTCTGAGACACCCTTTTGAGGTTTGGGGCCCCTCTACCCCTAAACCCTAAACCCCAACTAAACCCTGAACACTAAAGGTTTAGGGTTGAGCAGACCTTCCACCTCAGACTCCTAGCCTCCTGCCACCTCCCTCCCGGAATAGGCGGAGTTACTCATCCCGTCCCGGAATAATGCAACCCCCCCTGCCTCCAGTAATAATAACTATTCCCCAACCAATATACAAAAGAGGGGGAGATAGGGGTGATCAAGGGGGGGGGCCTTATTAGGGGGGTGGAGTACAGGGTTTGGGAACCTATGGGTCACCGTGGGGCTATAACACACGCTTGAAACATATAGTATTGCTTGAGTAGATAGAGTATGGGGTATAAAAGCTTGGGTGCAGGGTTTTAGGGTTTAGGATTTAGGGTTTAAGGCTCAGGGTTTACCATTTAGCCTTAGGGTTCAGGGGTCGGGGCTTCAGTCAGGACTTAGGAGTTAGGGCTTACAGCTTGGCCCTAACTCAAGGGTCCCTCGGAATTGAGCTTGCAAGCTTGAAAAACACCAAAATAAAAGGATCTAAAAATTAGATCCCCTAGAACCATAGGGGAAATTTTATCAGGATTATATAGGGGTTATAATGGGTCTATATAGGGGATCTATTTTTAGATCCTCCCAGGGGTCTGGGTAGGCCCTGAACCCTGAACCCTCAACTCTAAGCCCTAAACCCTAAACCCTAAACCCTAAACCCTAAACCCTGAACCCTAAACCCTAAACTCTAAGCCCCTATTGTCCGCTGCGGGTGCTCCTGCACCCAGGAGTGGAGGGCCCTGGGCTCCATAATTGCTGCGATCTCCTGCAGAAACTGGGAGTTTCCGAAAAACGGGAGATCCTTTTTGCTATCTTTTAGGGTTTAGGGTTTAGGGTTTAGGGTTTTTTGTATGATATATTATAGTAGACTGTAATATAGTATATTATGTTAAAATATAGTTTGTGATGACAAGGGTTATCGTACATGAGTAATGTCAAGGTCTATACTGAGGCCCCCGCCTTTTTCTGAACACTCGCTAGTGGCTGGGGCCTAAGGTGGAGGATGGAGGACAGAGACCTGGGTTGGAGTCACATGTGACTAAACCCGCAGCCCCTAGAAGGCCTAAAGCCCTGAACACATAAAATGTGTATTGTAACACAAAAAAAGCTCACCTTTGGAGACTGAAGCCATTTCGGGCTAAGAGCAGAACATAGCAAAAGTCTCCAGAGTCATCTTGAACTTCTTCTTACTACCTAAGCCAAAGGGTCAGAAGAGGCAGCAGTAGCAGCAGCACGCGACGACCAACACCAGGAGCAGCAAGAGCAGCGGGAGCAGCGGGAGCAGCGGGAGCAGCGGGAGCAGCAGCAGGAAGAGGGGAGGAGGAGCAGCAGCAGCATGTAGCAAGAGCGATGTCCAGTGAGGCTTTTGGTTCAAGGACATTATACATGATTATACACTTGTACACATCCTCATGGGCGGTTTCAACACTCTTCATCAGATTCTCCACAGACGGATCCCTTGTTCATAAAGGCTAACGCATCATACTGTTCATACTGCATCGCCAGCAGTTCCGTTGCTACGCCTTCCCAAAGCAAGCAAAGATGGACTGATGTCACGGCAAAAGCTTCAAGTTATTTGCCCCCTCGCCCTAAAATTACAACACCCCAACCCCTTCATAGGAAACAGTCCAACTATATCGGGAAAACTTACTCTTAGGGTCGGGTGGGAGTTGTCATGTTATGGGGCGGAGATTACCCGTGAGACAACAACTGTCTCAAGCCTGGAGCTTGGGTTCAGAGGACAAAAAACTTATTGGTGGTCAGGGTCTATGGGGACAATTGTTGGGGAGTTTAGGGTTTAGGGTTTAGGGTTTAGGGATCCAATTGTATCTTCCAGCACAAGGTACAATTAAGTAGTGCCTGCTGCTAGAACAATACCGGGTGACCGTATCGGAAATTCGCAGCCTGCAAGAAGTATGGTAGTTTCCAAAATGAGGGGACCC
>CAJNIZ010002493.1:3437-22123 GCA_905231905.1 Symbiodinium pilosum
GGGGTTTTAGGGTTGAGGGTGTAGGCTTAATGTCATGGGGAACAGTCCAGTCAGGCATAACCCTACACACTAAACTCTACACCCTCGACTCTAAACCCTAAACCCTGACCCTATCTTCCATCAGCAGTACTGTGGAAGAAGCGCCAAGGTTAGAACCCCACCGCCCAATCTCCTCCCAATCCTGGGAACCCGGACCCTTGGACTTGAACTTCAGGTGTTATCTGACTCAGCGCGTATGCGGGGGACTAGGCTTTAGGAGGTTTAGGTAGCTTAGTACCCCCCCCACCCCCTAAGAATACCTAAAATTCCCCCTCAATCAGTTTGTTCACCCTCAATAGCTTTGATGAACATGGATCCTAGAAGGTACATTTTTGTATCTGATTTGTCCGAGTTGGGGGGGCTATGGTAGTCCTATGACAGTCAATATTTGCCGTATGACTAGTGGACATGAGTTCTCTTCGGGAATATGTTACGGACTATACTAATCTACCGAAGGAACCTCTTCTGTTCAACCTTAAATGGTCTTTTGGCAACCCTAACATTGACAATAAATCAGGTAATCCAGAATAACTAACGCCTCCCAGCTTCCATGGCATTTGCCATTGTCCGTTGCTGTTGATTCTGCATTATAGGGCAAGATCCCGAAACCCTGAAGTACCAATCCCAGAACCTAAGCCCTTAACCCTAATCAATAAAGCCTTAGAACCAGAGGGTACAAACCCTAAGCCGTAAACTCTACCAGCAGCTCATTTGGGCAGTATCAGTTGACCAAAACAAAGCGGTAGCCTCTTCTGCCCGGTGTGGGCCTGCAATGGTAGGTGGTAGGGGCTCAGGGGTTTAGGATTTGAGGGGGGTTGAGGGTTTTGGGGTTGAGGTATTAAGAGATGAGGAAGTTTATAAGCTAGGAAGTCAAGGGGCAAATGGTAACCGTTGTTGTGCTGTTTGTTACTGTTAGGAAGCCTTTCATTTACATAGCCTAATCTACGATGGACCCTTCAATGTTTCCAAACACGTGCTAGAAGGTAGCTCTCAAGGGACTTGAGTTCAGGTTAGACCTCCCTTTTATGCTTCAAATTCAATAAGCATTGGATCCTTGTTGTAAGGACGCTCATAAATCGATCCATACTGTCGGGAACCCACATGAGACTTGGCCTATCTTGCTGTTCCCAAAATGGGAGGAATTTTCTTCTTGGGATCCGTATTAAGACCGGAACCTCACTGTAAGAACTTGTATTACAATGGGATTAGGGAAGTTGCCACATGTTTCCGACATGACGCATTCCGTGCTGTTCTCCCACAACAGAGGGACTTCAAGAAAATGCCCTCAAATTGTTGGGCCCAAACATTGCTTGCTTTGAAGGGCCGTGGACTTAGGCAGCACAGTATTTCTGATCTTATACGGAATCCCACTCTCCGGTGGTTTACGTAGTAAGACTTCCTTAGGATGGCTTTGGAAATGTTCCCTTTTTTCTCCACCAAGATACGTCTCCTTTGTTCATCAGCTCCTGCACTCCGAACGTAATTCTGATCCGCTGGCTCCACGACCATGGTGTCGGTGTCCCCAGTGACCTTGTTGGAGACCGCAGTTAGCTCTGGCTTGTAAGCCAGGTCGCCAATGGCAAGCTCTCCGCCACGAAGCCTGACAGCTCCCCTTTGCCTCTGGGGAAGTCTCGCGGCAAGGTTGTGGTTGGCTGCCTTCGTCAGGCCCAGGCTGGCAAGCCAGAGCTCGATGGCCTTTTCGAAGGACCGCACGCGCCAACTGTGCGACTCGCAGGCGCGTGGACGTGCGGTGATAAACCAACATGGGACCCCAAAAAGGACTCGATATTAGTTTGGGAAGGTATTTTCCCAAAGTCAGCGTAGGTGGCGCCAGAAGCACTCGAGTTCCTCATCTGGCACACACGGCTTGGGCGATTTTGGAATGAACAACGCATACCCGGAATTCAGTGGCCACATATTCATGGAGCCTGAGCCCTTAACTATATACGACCCCTCCATGGTCATCCGAAGCTTTGGTTTGACATGCTTAACCTACCAGTTTTCGTATTTTGTCCTTGGTGACTCAAGGTTACGGAGAGGTTGGCAACTTGTAGAGTCTAGAGGGTTTAGGGTTCAGGGTTGCGGGCTTAGGGTTTAGGCTTTGGGGTGTCGGGCTTAGAGTTTAGGGTTGAGGTTTTAGGATTTAGGGCTTGGGGTTTAGGGTCTCTTCCCTGTCTGGGCTTTCGTCAAGACATGTAAAATTGCAACAGCGGTGATGCTAGCGCTACTGCCTCTCCAGGCCCCCAATAGCTTCAACCCTTCACCCTTCAAACCAAATTCCTAAACCTTGGGCCCTGCCCCCACCCAGTAACGGTTTATATTAGGGGTCCTATTAAGGGCTATATATAACCATATTATAGTTATTATCCAACTGCTACTCAGGGGGGGCAGTACCCAACCTAAACCCCTAAACCCTAATCAGTATACCCTAATCCCTAGACCCTAACCCATACATCCTGATCCCTAAACCCTAGATCCCTATTCCCTAAACCCTAGATCATCCCTAATCCCTGAACCCTGCACCTAAACCTTAATCCCTAAACCGCCCCAAAGCCTTGGTCATGCTATGGGGAAATGACTTGCATGATTGGCGGCAGAGGTGGATTAACCAAAATCATTGCAATAGGGATCCATTCCACAATTCCCTACTAAGCCAGAGAAGATGGTAAGAATTGCAAGGGAAAGCTATCCCGAACGGGCTCAGGATAGTGCATCTTTCAGTTCGAGGTACAATGCCTGGCGATTTCTTAGCTCCAGAATCTGGAGCTAAGCTAGTTTGGGACTATCTCCTATGTGAACCACCATTTAAGGTGAGGTCGGGTGAGGTCGTGATGATTTGCACAGTATTCTTAAACAGCAGAACACCATACATATTCTGCAGAATACTATATCTTTCAATCCAAGGACATACTGTTCTTCAATTGAAAAATACCATGCCATACTCTGAGCAAGGGAATGGAGCACAAAACGCATGAGTTGGTTTAAACAGCTAGCAATCCCCAGAATAATCCCTATAATACTGTTGATGGATGAAATCTTGCACCACCTAGAGACCCTAAACTACTGTAATCCCTGGGACTTTAGGGACTTAAGGTGGTGCAAGATTTCCTCCATCAACAGTAGGAACCCTATATAATCCCTTATTTATCTCCTCTAAGGATGTTGGGCTATGGCTCCCATAGGTTCAGGGTTTAGGGCTTATTTCCCCTAGATAGATACAACCCACCCGGAACACGAAGCGCCGGGGCATAGGGTTTAGGGTTCAGGGCTTGGGGCTCAATCCGCCAACTAATACATGTAGTCCAGATACCCCTAATCCTGCAAAACAACCTTCTTAGACCTACAAACCCCGAATGTATATCCTCCCCATATTGCCCTGACGTAACAACCCCCATATCCCTTCAAAGGTACCCCTACTGTTTGGAAACCCGAAAGCAGAAAAAGCCCGACACCTCCCCCCCGCCCAACAAAAACAGGCCAGAGGCGCCCCTCCCCAGCTTGAGGATTGCCTGAGGGGGAAGTTGCATGGACCCTTGTTTGAGGTTTAAGGTTTAGGGGTTTAGGGTTGAGGTTTAAGGTTTAGGGTTTAGGGTTTTGAGATTTAGGGCTTATGGGTTAGGGCTTCGGGTTTAGGGGGATTGAAAGGCGGTTTAGGGTTCAGGGCTAAGGGATTTGCGTGTAGCTTTTAGGGTTTAAGGCTTGGGGATTGCACAGGGGCCTCAATAAACTCTTCATAAGTACCTCTGAGTGCGGATTCTAGGCTACTCAGAGGGTACGACCAACTTAGCAAGTAGGCTAGACAGAGGCGTGCAAGCAGGCCAACCCCGATTTGTAACCTGCTTTCTAAGTCCTTTCAGCCCTGAGTAAGTGCATATTTTTGGGAAGCGATGTTCCAGGTAAGCTCGGGGGAGGGTAATCTCATCTGAGTAGCTTTTTTTGGGTGGTTAAACCTAGTAAGATTATATTCCTTATATAGAATACCTTACCCCAAAAGGAGGATATAATCTTACTCTATAGTGGGTACCATAGTATCCCCAAATAAAATACTACTCATCTGGGCTCCTGAAGGGCTTTAGGGTTCAGGGTTTAAGGTTTAGGGAGTCGTCCTGCGATATGGCATTTTCTATTGATTGATCCCAGGGGGTCCTAAGTACGCATGACAGGAACACCTACCGTAAACCCTTAAACCCTAAAACCGTAAACCCTAAAACCCTGAACCCTCAACCCTAAGGATTCCTGCTAAAGGAACCGTACTTAAGTATTGTACAGGTACTTTTGGAAAGTAGGAGCCGAAGTAATTACCAATATCCTGGTGCTAGATTTGTTGTATGACTGTAGTATAAACTATTTGGGATTTACACTATTCTGGCTTCTATATTGCCCCAAGTAGTCTTTTACTACAGCAGGACCCCCAGGAGCCTCGGGACTTCCTTCCCGAGATGTTTGGGGATTTGGGCTTTACTTAGGGTGTATGTACGCGGCTATGACACCCTAAACCCTAAACCCATAAGCCTTAAACCGTAAACCCTCAACGAATTACTCGAACAGAAGCCTGATCGATTGATTGCAGGGACTGCTGGCCAGAACTCAAAGGGTTTAGGGCTTAGGGCTTCAAAGTCGCATTGTCTCGTAGGGGTACTTAGGGTCTATGGTTATTTAGGTGACTCTGCGCAAAAAGGAAACAGCTCCCTGGCGATACTTAACAACGAGACCCCTCTCACAATCCTTCACTCCCAAAACAGCCCCAAAGCCTTTGATAGGATGGTCTTTGGGCCCAAAAGCCTCATATGAGCCATAATCTAAACTCCTAGCCTATATAACCCCCTTTAAGGAGTTTAGACTAAAGCCTAAACCCTAAATCCTAAACCTTCAACCCTAAACCCTAAACTCTATAGAACCCCCTTTACTTTAAGCTCATATCACGAGTCCTTAGAGCCTCTGGGAATGGATTCGTCAAAAAACAAGATGTGTTGCGAAGGTCCAACATCAACACTGCCGCCAAAAGCCGGCGCAAGGGATTAGGGCTTAGGATTTAGGATGTAAGGTTTAGGGATTCGAGTTTAGGGATTAGGGCTTAGGATTTAGGATGTAAGGTTTAGGGATTCGAGTTCAGGGATTAGGGCTTAGGATTTGGGATGTAAGGTTTGGGGATTCGAGTTCAGGGATTAGGGTTTAGGCTTAGGGTTTGAACGACCTGCGACAGACCCTCGTTCCCAACGCCGTCCCCAAATCCTGCGTGTTTCATGCTTACAGAGGCCGAAACATTCACCAATATCCTTGTGATGCCTAGTCAAGGTACTTTACAATTACTACATAAAACCCAGCCATCTAGCACCATAATCTTGGCATGTATCCTTTTACCGCCTCCAGAATCCAAGTTTCGAGCGAACCTACAACTGAAGAAGGAAATCGCTCAATTGCGCAACTTGCTGCAGGTTGTCGCATGACCATAGTTCCATGCAGCAATAAAAATTGATCTCATCGACGGCTTCCAGGAGTATGGCCACATCAGCCAGCATTCGATAGCTGATCTTGATTTTATCAGGTGACAAGTCCAAGAATGCGAATGCCGCCTACACCGATTTTCCTATCTTCACTTTGTCTGTGGCCTCGATGGCAGCAGGAAACATTCTTTTTCCCACATAAGCCATCAAAGGATTTCCTATCGGCCTGAACGCTCTCTCCATGGTACTTGTCGTGCCAATAATCGTAGCCCTCCTCGCCCTTCATGAACTTGAAGGCTTGCGAAACAAGTGCAGCCAATCTTGCCATGTCCAGGCGCTCCATCACCAACTCCACTCTTCGGCAAGCATGCTTGGATCTCCAGCCTGGCACCCAAAGCCCACTTTTCCCAAACGTATCACTCTGATGTGGACATGCCCATGTTTATGATTTACATATAGTTCCCCTTACGTAGATCGAAAATGGCTTCGGGTATATTATAATGACATCCCCATATACCCCATATTCTATCTACTTAATGGGGACTACAAGTCGGAGGATTTCACAAGCGAAGATCAACGGACTGCTGAGCCGTTGAGCCAGGCCCATCACGGCACGGGACTATAACCCCTATAATGCCCTATATAATCCCAGTTTCCATTTCATTTTCCATGTTCTTTTGATTCTCCATAATCCCAATGTTAACCCAAATATACTATAGTAGTTTCCATTTTCTTTTCCATTATCCCAAAATAACCCCAATATAACCCTTAACCCTAAACCGTTTCCATTTTCTTTTCCATTATCCCAATATAACCCCAGCCCTAAGGTATGCGCAGAGCTGCTGGAGGTGCTTGTAAACCACAGCTGGGCTCAGCGTCGATGCTGATGTTGTACCCCAACCAGGGCTTAGGGCTTTAGGGTTTAGGGTTTAGGGTTTATAGGGTTTAGGGTTTAGGTTCAGCTCAGGTGTACCCCTGTACCTCAAGAAAGTTGGAACTGGGATGTGCAGCATTGCATTTGTGTGCACACAAGGAGCTTTCTGATCTCAGCAGGAGCTTCAGATGTCACAGCTGCAGCCACCTTGCTGCGGCACACCAAGTAAGCATCATCATGATCTCAGAAGACTCGGAAGTCTGTTCTGTGAATTGCCTTTTCGGAGCTCAGACCCAACATTCTGAGACACAAAGGCAACCGAGCTTTGCTGGGACGGGGTTCAGGGTTTGGGTTTAGGGTTTAGGGTTTGACGGATGGTGGGCGCATCCTTCTTTAGAATGTCCCGAAGAACTTGCCTGCATATCCCTTCTTACTAACTATGCCCTACTACCCAACGCCCTGGAGCCGTAACCCACATACCCTACACACTAAACCCCAAAACTATCGAGCCTGACACAATGGAAAGCCCAAAGCCCAAATCCAAATTGTCAATTCTCCTTTCCAGCTTATTAAAATTCTACATTACTGTGATTTGTTTTAAAACGGGAGCCATTGCTTCGAGTCCCTATAAAGGGGATTCTATTACGGTGGAGTTCATATTGGGACCTCCTACTTCTGGAAACCTCAACCATAAGCCCCAAACCCGACACGACCCCAGACCCTACACCCATAACCCATAATCTTAAACCCTAAATTCTGAACCCTAAATCCTAAACCCCAGACCCTAGGTCCTAAGGCCTATGCCCTGAATCCTGCACTCCAAACCCCTAAACCCTAAATCCTGAACCCTCAACCCTCAACCCTATACCCTAAACCCTATACTTTAAACCCTATACCCTAAACCCTGAACCCTATACCCTAAACCCTATACCCTAAACCCTGAAACCCAAACCTTCTTAACCTGGATACCCAAAAAACCCGAAGCCCTAAACTCTGCTGAGGGTACTGCTGCTGGCCAGCTTGCTGCCGCGGCTGCCACGCGCCATCCCCGCCTTTTGGGGTCCAAGCCTGTCTGTTTAGGGTTTAGGGTTTAGGGTTTAGGGCTTGGGGCTTAGGTTTTAAGGTTTAGGTTTAAGGTTTAGGACTTAGGGCTTAGGGTTTAGGATTTAGTGTTTATGGTTTAGTTTTTGTTTAGCGGAACTTTTTCCAGTTGCACAAGGTAACTGGAATACTAGAGAGTAAGGCCAGAGAAAGACCCCTGGGTTTAGGGCTTAGGGTTTGGGGTTTAGGGCTTAGGGTTTGGGGCTTAGGGTGAAGAGTTTAGGGCCTAGGGATTATGGCGTAGGGTTGAGGGTTTAGGGGTCACTGGGGTGACAGCCTTGGCCTGAGGGATTTGTTTTTGTTAAGCCAAAGTTTCTAATAAGGTTCTAAAGGGTCAACCTTGGGTCATTCCCCCTTACAGTAACTGTTACCACAATGGGTTATAGGAATTATAATAGCCGCTTAATAAGGCCCCCTTTAAGGACAGTTAATGACCCAAGGTCAACCTGCCTTGCAGCGCATGGTACAAAATATCCCTTGCTTCACGCAGCGCCTGCTACGCTTCATCCTATGTTCTCAGGCTAGGCCTCAGACTGAGGGAGCACCACCTGCCACAAATCCTAGCTCGTCGTCATGACTCCGACAAATTCATATGACCTATAGTCTAAACTTGTTAAAGGGGGGTTATATAGGGAATTATATAGGGGACTACTATAGGGGTTTTTAAGGGGGATACTAGGAGTTTAGACTATAGCTCATATGGGAATAGTTCCCTACCCCTCTGATGGAACGCAACTGCTTCTGGAGAAAGGTGTGAGCGCAGGAAGAATCCTTGGACCTACTATTCTGGGGCGACTCAGAATTCAAATCAGAAGTTCTGATTGACGCCCTGAACTTGGACTACCTAATGGGGTCACTCAGAATTCAAATGAGAACTCCTCACACCCGTGGACTAATGAGACGTAACTTGGACTCACGGGAACGATCCTTGGGGTAATGGCCCAAAGCTCGGACTAATCGGGCGACTCAGAATTTACATCAGAGCTCCTGACACCCTTGGACCATATGGGGCGTCGCTCGGATTTATGGGAACGATCCTGGGCCTAATGAGAGCGATGCTTGGACTAGTGGGCCGAAACTTGGACGGAACGATCCTTGGAATTCGAACATGAACGTTTCTATGGTTCGGGCACGGATGGCGGATGCTCTCGAGCCCAGATGCTATTACGGTGTGGGCAGGAATGCTCTGGTAATCCGATGCTCTCAAACATGAACGCTACTCTTGTTTGTACATGGATGCACTGGTAATCACACTCACTAGTATTTTGGACACGTGCGCTCTCGTGTGCGGGCTGAACGTTATCATGGAGGATCTGGATGTGTGGAGTGCATGAGAGTGGTCGGCGCGACTGCAGTCCGGGCGCCAGCTGGCTACTTTGCGAAAATTTGCAATATCATCTTCAAGTACCTGAACCCCAAAAGTATGTAAAATAATTGCTTTATGAGCTATGTTTACGGGTTTTGGGCTAGTATTTCACCGACTCTGGGGGTCCAGGTACCTACTTCTGTAATTATCTAAAGAATTTCGGACCATAATGTTGGTAATCACCATTATACAGCCCTAAACACACCGAGTGTCCATGTCGCGTTCCATGTTCTTTTCCGTTGAATTCTCCATATATTGGCAATTACTGGGCCCTAACCCCAAATCCAAAACCCTAAACCCAATGTAGCCACTATAACCCCTTTAAAGGGACTGTCTAGTAGAGGGTACCCAACTACTTAGGCCCCACAGAAATTCTACTTGTGGTGCGCCTGCTGCTTCCCCCAGCTGCCGCCCCAGGACCTCCAAAAAAGGAAAGCCGTAGCAGGTATGGGTGCGGGGGTGGAAAGAGGGGGATTAGGGTGTAGGGTGTAAGGTCTACGCAGTTTAGGGTTTAGGGTGTAAGGTCTAGGGTTTAGGCGTAGAGTTTAGGGAGTCAGGGCAAGGCGTTATGGGGGTTTGATATAGCGGCTACATGATGGCATTAGGACATTTCTCGAAAACAAAGGCCGTAAACCCTAAACCCAAAGGCTTTCGGGGTTTGAGGTTTAGGGTTGGGGTTTCGGGTGTTGTTGGTATTCTTGTGGATCAAGCCGACACTTCAGGGGATTCAGGCGTTTAGGGTAGAGAGCACCTAGGGGATTGCCAAAGATTGTGTTAGGGTCTCCCGCTATACATGGAAACCATTACTACAGGGGCCTAAATAATTACCAATATCATTTTGGTCCATTTGAGGTACCCCATACTTTCACTATACAAGGAAAAGGGGACCATAATGTTGGTAATTCTCTAGGCCCCTGCAGTACTTAGGTCTCAGTGCGGTCAGGGTTGACTCCTAACCGGATCTAGAGTTCTAAGGTTGC
The DNA here is from genome assembly GCA_905231905.1 of Symbiodinium pilosum. Taxonomy (NCBI): domain Eukaryota; class Dinophyceae; order Suessiales; family Symbiodiniaceae; genus Symbiodinium; species Symbiodinium pilosum. The sequence goes on from CAJNIZ010002493.1 coordinate 13,242, forward strand.
CAGTATGGGCTCCCTGGTATGGGCCCTGAATCCTAGAGTCCTTATGTAACTAGTATACCCTTTAGAACCCTACAACTCTTCTATATATATCCTTTACAAGCAAGATGATTCGTTTGATACATATAACAACTACATACTCCGTAAAATACTATAATTCTTGTGTACCCTTTTACAAACCCCAACAATTATCTTCACATACCGATTCTTTACCCTTGAAAGCCGTAGAATTGAGGTTGGCCTGCATATAGCTCTGCAGTATCAGGGTTTGCTTGCAGGCTTAGGGGGACATAGTAAGTGGCCTCATGATGGGAGTTATCATATGTTTTAGATAGGGGTTATAGGTAGACTTGCTGAGTGCCTTTGACCTTCCAAGAAGGGTTTGGGGTTCAGCCAAAAGCCAAAGCGCACGTTAAAGAGCCTTTCCTACTGCCTCGGAACGGGACGCCATGTACACAGCCCTCCCCCCCAGCTTTCTCAGGAACCCTGCATACTTGCAATAAAGTCCAACAAAAAGATCCTGACACGATGCCAATGCCATACTCCCAAAATTTTGAAAGCCTCACCCCTTTCCCCCCTGAACACAAAGACTAATCCCAGACCCTAATCCTTAAAGGCATTCCTTCCTAATCTCCACCTGCAACTGCGAGATAGTTTTCATGGTCCAGGGAAACGTTGCGGTAATCCCTACTGTCTATAGCTTGGGTACTGCCCCCACTCAGTAACAGTTGGATACTAGTTATAATATAAGTATGTAAATATAGCCCTTACTATGACCTCTAGTATGGACTGTTACTGGGTGGGGGCAGGACCCAACCTATAGCTTATAATCCATTCCACCACTCCCCACCTCAAAGCCCTAAACCCTGCACCCAGGGTAGTTTAGGGTTTAGGGTTTAAGGCTTAGGGTTTAGGGGGTTCCCTGTGCCCTACATTATTTGGTAATGATCTAGTGTAGTGCACTTTCCATCTTCTTTTCCATTCCAGAAGTGGCCAAAAACCTACTGGGCTTAGGGACTACTATAGGGGCCTGAGTACTGACCAACAAATGGACAGTCAAATGGAAAATGAAAGGAACACTGGGATTCTAAAGAGGTTTATGGGGTTGTAGCGGGGGGAAGCCTGAATACTTTTACCAAAACCCTTCGCCCTAAAACCCTAAAACCCTAAAACCCTTAAAACCCTAGACTAACCCTAAACCCTTAAACCCTCAACCTTGCAAAACCATTGCGAGGTGACCTGCCGCAACTCTAACGTCCTTGGGCCCTCATAATGGGATCCCAATCCTTAGACCCCAAAGCACAAACCTTCGCCCAGAAAGCCTCGAATAGCCCAAGGGGCCGAAGGATATTTGTGCTTCTACAGCACTAAACTCAAGATTCCTGAACCCCACACCCTAAATCCTAAATCCCTACATTCTGAACCCTAAATCCTAAGCCCTAAACCCCTAAACCCTAAATCCGAAACCCTAAGCCTTAAATCCTAAACCCTACCCCCTGCTCCCCCCCCTGCCACCCACCCCACCCCGCACGCCATTTTCACTGCTGAGGCCACTGCTGCTTTCCGCCGTCCCACTGCCTCAACTGGGTTTTGACTGGGTTGCTGCTAGGATTTAGGGATATAATAATAGGGTTTAGGGTTGAGGGCTTTATATAGGGTATATATTGGGTTTATATTGGGGGGTAATGGAAAAACAAAGTGGAAACTACTATTTAGGGTTCAGGTTTATAAGGAACGTAAATTAAGTTACCATAATGTGTATATGTGGTAAATATTAACTTAATTTAAGTTCCTTCACAGCAACCCAGGTTAGTGTCTTTCGGGTCTAGAGTGAACTAGGGATGAAGGGGTTTTGATGGTTTAGGGTTTTAGGGTTTAGGGGATTGGGGGTTTAGGGTTCAGGGTTCGGGGCCTGGGTTTGAGGGTTTAGGGCTCTTTGAACAATGGCAGCTGTGATCTTCAGAGGTCTGCTGTACCTTTTGACAAAAAACCTCCCTAAACCCTATAACAAACCCAAATCCTTCAACCCTAAACCCTTAAACCCTCAACCCCAAACCCTCGAACCCTAAACCCTTAACCCTAGACCCGTCAGCCCAATCCCCACAGTCTAAGCCCGAACTCCAAGCCGGGGCTTCAACACCAACTTCAAGGGCTTAGGGTTTAATGGCTCTACCCAAAACTGTTTATGGCTTAGGGTTTAGGATGTAGGGTTTAAGGGCTTAGGATTTAGGGTTTAAGGGTTTAGGGTTTAGGGATCGTGAACCCTACATCCTAAGTCCCAGATACTATAGTAATTTCCATTTTCTTGTCCATTCAACCTCTCTGGAAAGCTCACTGGTGGTTAATGAGTAGGGAATAAGGGAATATTACCCCCAAAACAATCCCTACATACTCCCTTATTCCCTACAATCCTAAACCCAAACCCTAACCCCTAAACCCTAAATCCTAACCTTTATTTCCTTATTCCGACTACACTCCCAGTATGAAAGCAGCTTCGCAAAGACCAGGTGCGCTTGCTGTGCCGGTGGCGGCTGATTTATCTGCTGCATGGGACGCCAAGCGCCCTGCCGATGCGTAGGGTTTAGGGTTTAGAGTTTAGGGTTAAGGGTTTAGAGTTTGGAGTTTAGAGTTGAGGGTTTAGAGTTTAGGGTTTAGAGTTTAGGGTTTACGGTTCAGGGTTTAGGGTTTCCGGTTCAGGGTTTAGGATTGTTTGGGGGAAGACTTTGGCTGTTACCGTGTAGGGTTTTGGGAGCTTTGGGTTAAGGATTCAGGGCTTAGGGTCTCACCTTTTTAAAGTTCGGGGGTTTTGGGCTTGGGGCTTAGAGTTCTAGATTTTAGGGGCTTATAGGGGGTTCAGGTTACAGGGTTTGGGCTTTAGGGAACATCAAGGGCTCGAAAAGAGGGATCCTCCATATCATGGGGAATGCAAGTTCAGGATTCCGTGACTACAGATGAGCATTTGGAGAAGTTCTGACAGGTTTAAGGTTTGAGGATTTCGGTGTACTAGGTGCCATTGAGGGTCTACAGAACATGTGTGGGTTTAGGGTTTAGGGTCTACAGAACATGTGTAAGTGGATTACCTGGCATCAGTGTAGCTGGGCTCAAGACAGAGTTCAAACCCGCCGTCGGTCGAGCCAGAATCCGACAAAGCTAAAGCTCTATGAACCCTAAACCGCCCATTTCCAGAGTTTTTCAAAGGTGGAGTCCACTCTTGTTCTAGGGCTTATCGGTTTAGGGTCTAGGCTTTAAGAATCCATCATTGACACCAACTTGGCAGCCAACAACCTTAAAGCCCACACCCTACACTCTGAGCCCTAAACCTTCTTGAGCACATATGACTTGCCAGCTAGAATCTTGCTCTACCTCTGTATATTTCAACCTTCATGCAACTTGTTGTGGTTTTGTGATTTTGAACCCTAAACCCTAAACCCTAAACCGCCTAAAGCTGGGAGGGGGCCCACCAACCTCGAAACCCCGAGGTTTCCGCAACCCTCTGGAGGCCCGCCCCTGAAGCCCGGAGGGTCACCGGGCATGTAGGCCCCAGAGCCTGAATCCTGGAGTCTAAACCCTAAACCCTAAACCCTACACCGGAGGCCCCGGCAAAGATGTAAAGGCAGAAAAAAAAGCTGAGTCCCCAGGATTTGGGGGTTTAAGGCTCTTGAGGCTAAACACTCAACCCACCCCCTTTAAGGACCTAGATAACACTCCCATGTAGAATCCCAGTTATAGCCCCCTTTAAAAGTTTAGACCCGAAGCCCTTAACCCTACACCCTGAACCCTAATCCTCTATATAGCCCTTAAGGAGTTTAGAAACCCTGAACCCGCCCCCTTTAAGGAGCTTAGACTTCAACCCGAATTGCAGCAAACCGCCGAGCCTTCGCTCCCTTTCCACCCGCCTGCTAGGCTAAAATAAACTTCAAAGGTTTAGGGTTTAAGGGTTTCAGGGTTTAGGGTTTAAGGGTTTCAGGGTTTAGGGTTTAGGGTTGTAGGGCTCTAGGGGTTTAGGGTTTATAGGGTTTAGGTGTTTAAGGGTTCAGAGTTTAAGGGTTTAGGGTTGTGGGCTGTTTTTTTGAAAGGTCAGTGTTCCCAAACTTTTCTAGGAAACCACTAAGGGGTTGTATATGTAGAGATTGTGTAATATCAGGGGGTTTAGGGTGTATATAGGGATACATAGAGGTTTAGGGCATGTGCTTGCTCACACGGGGATGGAAACCAACCCACTGACCTCCCTTTTGGAAGGACAGTTTAGGATTCAGGGTTGTAAGGCTCATGTTGTGCCTACATGTTATGAGAGGGAAAGGTAATTGGCATGTAGAAAACACGTCTGAGGGATATGGGGATGGTATAGGGGCTGCTACAGGTAGCCCTAAACCCTAACCCTAAACCCTAAACCGTCAGGCCATACTCACCTACCAGTACTTAGAGTTCTCAAATTTCCTTAATCTGAAAATTTCCAAGCCAAGACGACCTCCCCAAACCATAAGAAATGGCAATAAACCCTGAGCCCTTTGTTCCCTGCACCCTAAACCCTAAACCTGCGCGGCGTTCATGCTGTTAAGTGCTTTTCGGGCTCAGGCTTCACCGTTGATGGACAGAATCCAGCCTGGCCCTCCGGATCCTATATCATGGGTTCAACTAGTACCCCCCTCTCTACTACCCCCCCTAGGTTCCCCCTTAATTCACTTTAATTAAGCCTAATTATCCCTGAATAACTTTAACTAAGGGGGGAACCTAGGGGGGTAGTCTTGAGGGGGGTACTAGTTGAACCCATAACTATAGCACCCTCAACCCTAAACCCATAACCTCACGGTTTAGGGCTTAGGGTGTAGTTAGTACCAACTACACGAGGGGAGCTTCCAATGGGAAGTGTGTGTATATAAGGGGTTTTTAGGGACCATGGGGAGTTTGTATAAGGGGTCTATAGGGCTTATAGAAGGTCCCTGCATGGTAGCTCCCCTCCTGTACTTGCCTTAGATTTAGGGGCGATAGCTTGGATGAATCCCGAATCCTCCTAAAGAGTCACGAAGGATCCTAAGCCCCAAAGTCAATGTAACCCCTACGCATATGACTCTATGCAACCCCTTTTAGCCCCATAGCCATGCTATAGATCTATGGAATATCCCGGTTTCCATGCAATTTTGCAGGTCATTTTGAAGGCGAAATGCAAAAATGAATATGACGCTTTCCGTTCCATTAACCCTAAACCCTAAACCCTAAAACCCTAAACCCTAAACCTATAGAATCTATACATCCCAGCATAACCCCCAAATACCAAACCCCAGACCCTCCTAACCCCCCCCCCTCCCCCCAGCCCCAAACCAACCCTCCCTTAGCCGTAAAGTCCCTGAGCCCTAAGACCCCAAAGGCCTTGAACCCCCACACGGTTTAGGGTTTAGGGTTTAGGGCCACACCCTAGAAACCAAACCCTTAAACCCTTAAACCGCTTGTAACCCAGAAGGCTGAAACCCGAAACCCTAAGCCACAAACTGGGTTGCTGTGAAGGAACTTAATTTAAGCTACTATATTGAAGAAACCCTATTATTTACCATATATATATATACACCCATTATGGTAACTTAATTTAAGTTCCTTAACAGCCTTAACAGCAACATTTCAAGGTTCACATAGTCCATCAACTGCTTCATGGCAGGGGACATGACCCAGGTCACTGGTTGTTGGGCCAAACGTTAGGGCTTGAAGGGTGAAGGGTTTAGGGTTTAGGGTTTAGGGAAGGGTTTAGGGCTTAGGCGGTTTAGGATTTGGGCTTAGAGTGCATTGGGTTTCAAGGTCCGTTCCTTTGCTCAAGATTCTTTAAGTGCATCTCTTGTTTTTCAAGCATGACTGTCCAGGACCTGGAGTAAGGGTTCCTACTACCGAAAACCCTATCTTGGCTACGTCTTCACTCAAGGTTGCACTTGCACCCATACAAATGCAAAGACCCTTGTTGTTTGAGGGTTTAGGGTTCGGGTAAGTGCCTAAAAAGGGTTTAGGGTTCAGGGTATGGACCAACATTGTAGACATCAGCAAGAATCTTTCCATGGCAAGGCAAGATGACCCTACTTTCCTATCGCGCCTCCTGCTTGACAGAAGGGGCATGAGAGGCATAGGTTTAGGGTTTGGGGCTTTAGGGCTTAGAGTCGCCAAACCCATAATGGATGGCTGATTGAGAATGATCCATGTGCCCTGATCTCTGAATCCTGAAACCTGAATAACTCAATTCAAAAAAATGTATTTCCAAACTATAGATCAAGGATTCCCCAAACTACACTCCTAGGTTCCCCCTTAGCCCTAAATCACGGGGAACAGGAGGTAGTGCAGCCCATGCATAAACCTTTTTTAGGCCCTCAAGCCCTAGACACAGCCTTGCACGTGGGCTTTCAGAAACAGAGCGCCCGAAGGGACCCTAGCGATATCTGCGGGGTTTCAGGGTGTAGGGTTTAGGGTTTATAGGGTTTAGGGGTTTAGGGTTTAGGGTTTAGGGTCCGGGTGCGATATCTGCGGGGTTTCCCTCGCCTAGCCCTGACCCCTAAAAAAACATGTAGACCATCTCCCACTTCGTTTTTCACCTTTTTTTTCCGTTTCATTCTCCACTATCCTCTGTAACCCTAACCCCAAATCTTGAACCTTTCAGTAGCCAGGTTGCCTCAAGCCTATAAGGATGTTTCTCAGAAGCTCCCAAATCCTAAGCCGTAAACGCTAAACCCTAAACCCTCAACCCTAAAACCCTAAAACGCTACATCCTACACCCTGAGCCGACCCCTTACCGGGAAGCTGGCATGTCTCTGCGGCCGGAGATCGTATGCCTAGGGTTTAGGGTTTAGGGTGTGTCTACAGCTGATGAGGCTTCACGGCTCCAAATGATCTATACTCTAAACTACTAGTTTCGAAATTCAGGGTTTAGGGTTGCCGGTTTAGGAGTATATCAGCCATAGTCTTAACTCCTGGTATCTAGTCAAAAACCCCATGGGCCTCTATAGCAGTCCCCTATAGAATCCCTTTTGAAACACCATCAAGGAGTCTAGACTACAGCTCAAAAAGATGCAGGGCTACGGCTGCAGGGTTTAGGGCTGACTTTCTTTAGGGTTTAGCGTTGAGAGATGTTTACCCATGCAGAAGCCTACATAACTGGAATAGATTTTTTGACTAATATGTGAGGGGCATGACGGCATAATACTCGTAATCACTGGGCCCTAAACCTTAATCAGGTTTGTACTTTAGGGCCGGTGAACCAGGGCTTAGGGCTAAGATTGGGCGCTGATGAATGCTGCTTCCAAAGTTCTGAACCAAGGCATATGCTTTAGAAGGAGTCCCCACCCTGTAATAGTGGCTATAAGGGATAATGAGGATTATACTAGGGTCCTATTGTATTCCTACTATACCACCATTACAGGGTGGGGGGTCCTCCTAAGGTATGTTACTCGCTCGCAGATCGATTGTGATGCGAACTCTGCTCACTGGACCTGCTAAACGCTGTGTGCGACGCAAGACTGCACTCTGCTTTGGTTACTCTATGACCTACTGGTTGCCTGCTTCATGTATGGCATTTGATCGAATTGAAGCGCGACACGCGCTACTTTACCTGTGCAAAGGTATACGAGTTCGCCTATACTCTGCCGGTGTTGTCTGCAGCTACTACTCGCCTTTGGCACTTGTACCTCGCTGCCTTTGTTAGATACTCACCATTATTCTTGCACTACGAGAATGGGGAGGAAGCACCTCCCCGCAGCAACCGATAATCCACCTAATTTGTGATGATGTGGAATAGAGGGATTCATTATGGGGGTGTGGGCTTGGGGCAGCTATTGATTGTGGGGGGTGGATGACAATCTACTATCGTAAGCCCTAAGCCCGAAAACAAGCCAGTGGATGCGAGTGTCTCGTAAAAGTGGGTGACGAGACTGTTCTCTCCCTAAGACAACCCTCGCACAATCCTTATACGGCTTAAGGTTTAGAGTTAGCAGTTTCTCGCGTATCCCCCACACCATCACTAAGGGTTCCAATAAACCCTGTATCCTTAAACGGTGAATTTTAAACCTGCACCCCTAACACCCGAAAGCTCTTCTTCAACCCTGAACCCTGAACTACTGAGCCCCTGAACCCTAAATCTCTACATCTCTAAACCCTCATCCATCCCTAACAGCCCTCCCAATGGCCTGCGGCTTGTTATCTTTGTTCAAGGCGACTGCAAAACTTACCTGGCAATGCTTCCAGGTTTGGGGTCTAGGGCTTTAGGAGCTTTAGTGGTTTCAAGGTTGAGAGTTTGAGGGTTTGAGGTTGAGCGGTTATAAGTTGAGGGCTTAGGGGCTTCCAGAACAGACACTCCTGGAAACTAACATGGAAACCCAACAAGGGCCTTACAAGCCTACAGTCTCTCTAAAATGCGGCTATATGGGTTTCCATGTTAGTTTGGGGGAGTGTACATCTTAAACAACTTGAAGCAATCCGAGGGCTTTACGGACTGCAAAGGTTGTAGGGTTTAGGGTTAAGGGTTTTCTGGGTCCCTAAAACGGATTCTGTGGTCCATACGGATACTTTTCAAGGTTTGGAATTCTTTTTTTTTGCAAAATGGGCAGATAGCGCTTCATGTAAGGACCCTGCTACCCTAAACCCTGAACCCTAAACCGTAAAACCTGAACCCTCAACCCTAAATCCTAAACCCTTAACCCTAAGAGGACTCACAGCTTGAGGATTTGCAGAAAAGTCGCGGAAGTTACCCTCCTAGACCCTCCTCCTACCCTCTATTATGGCCTAAGTACCTAGTATTAGGGACCATATATCCCCAATTAAGGGTACAAGGAGGGTCCTGGTAGTCTGCTCATGTAGGGAGCTTATGTTCAGCATCCGGGAAAGTTTGGAGCCTTCCCTTGGGGGATGAGGTGAGGGTT
>CAJNIZ010002494.1:338-26006 GCA_905231905.1 Symbiodinium pilosum
GGGCAGTACCCAAGGTTTAGGCTCCAAGGTGAAGATTTCAGGATTTTGGATTTCGGGTTTAGGGGTTAGGGTTTGGGGGACATCTTCAGATAGGCATAAAGGGGCCCGATTAGGGATTACCTTGGGATTTGCTAAAAAAATGAAAGTCCTATACATCTTCATGAAGGATTTTACCCTGAAGGTTCCTCAGCTAAGTTCAGGGAAAAGCTAATGGAAACCACCATATTATATGGGGCTGTATAGGGGCTGCTATAGGGGTCCGTTTCTCCATCCTCTAGTAACAACCGCTCATTCTGGGGACCCGAAGCGGCACATGAACCTCCATCCGCGATACCTTCGAATTTATGCCTGGCCAGTCAACATCTTCACTTCCCAGGATAGCCTTAAAAACGCAGCAGGAGCCTTTTGCCGCAACCTTAAACCCAAAACCCTAAAAGACCTTAAACCCTAAACCCTGAATTGGGAACTTCACCTTGGAGCCGCAAGTATGCACAACTTCTCAGCCCAGAATCGCAGAACAATGTGCAGACTGTGTAGGTGGTCAATCGCAGAGCCTCAGTCAGAAAGTTAGGGAGTAAGCTTTAGGGAGTGGGATGTGGAGTCTCATGTAAGCCAAAGCTGGAGCTGCTCTGCTGGATGTCAGCCACAGACCACTCTGGTCTACTTGAATGTTTGCACAGGCTGAGAAGCTTAGTTGAAGGCCCCGCAAGAAGTCGAGTGCTCTCCAAGTAAAAGTGCGGCTGCTTACTACGGCACCAATTCCCTTCCGACTGCTGAATACACACATAAGAACATGTCATGGAAAACATGTATGCGAACTTCAATGGTTACCATCTGGTTTCCGCGCCAAAGAAGATAAGCTATGAGCCATGAGGCACGCGCACGCCATGTAGTATCTCGCATGCTCCTGCGCTTCCGGCGGGATGATAAGGCCTACTTGAGGGCCTGGGGATGTTGGGTTTGAGCGTTAGGGCCTTTAGTGCTTTGCAAATCCGAGGTTCAGATTTTTTTCGGGGTCCTTACATCCTCCAGAAAGAGCCCGCCCACCTACACCTCCAGAAAGCATCTGGTGCTTTCTTGTGAGTTGCTCTGCCAAGGTCATGACCCCCTTCCTAAACAGGAAAAAGAGGTGTGACGCAGCCTTATGCCATTCTGAAATGGGGGGATCTTGGGACTTCTTGTTCTTGGTAGGGACCACAACTTGATAACCAACCCCCTTGTACAATCTTGGTCACCAAACTTTAATTGCTTGGGCCCACCTGAAACTCCACCAGAAAACGCGAACCTCTACAGCCAGAAATACTAGAGAGCTTAAGGTTTAGGGCTGACGGATTTACTTCGCAGGCTCAATATCCTTGAAGACTGGGCCAAATGGTGGTCTAAAACTACTACAAACAGCCAAGCAAGCTATCGCTCTGATATATACATACTTTTTTGCAAAAGCCCAAGCCACAAATTCTGAAACCCCACTGCCCCTACCTCGCTGCCATAGAGATTTTCGCGCTTGTAGACGGAATACAGCTCGCCGCCGATTCCATACTCTAGCCTTACTCAGGTGAATGGTGCCGGACTGCTACGAGAATGCTGAAAACTACTCACAAAGTGTGAAAAACACGTGAGAATTGGAGCCGAAAGTGCGCAAAAATGTCAAACATGTGAAATATTGCTATCACATCTATCACATGTTTCACGTTGTTGTTTTTCATGTTTTCACATCTTTCTGGGGGGATTTAAACATGTGGCCCTCCTCCCAAAAAGGAAGAGTTCAGAAGGGTCTGGGAAAGGGTTTGTGTTTTTCACACTTTTCGTCATTTGTTGCATTTGTATTGCATTAGTTTTTGCAATCCTGTCACCTTGTAGTAGCCAGTACCATAGACGCAGGGAGCCCAATACACCTTAATTATATGGAACGCTACGGGAATGTTCCTTAAACGGTATGTTTTTTATCTAAAGGCTATTGGGCTTTCTGGGTGGTTGGTGGTGTCGCGTCTAGGTTTAGTTTAGAACTGTTGTTGCTACTTGAAGACACACGTGGATAGCCAAAATCAGTGAGCTTGAACAGGGGGACTAGACTCATGACCCACCCCCCGCGACGAAGCACAGAAAAAAAGTACGTACCCTAGCATGAGGACACCAATTCTCGCTCCTTATTCGGATACTATTTAATACGCCGCTTTCCCTTTCCTAAGGGACCCCCTCAGGGTTGAGAGCTGGGAGTGGCTGAATGCTGCCAAGTGACTGAAACAGCAGACAGCTCTTTGTCTGGCAGCAGCCTGGATCAATGTTCAGGCCAAAGTGGCAACCAGGCATTCGGCTTTATATGTATGGCTCCCATACTCCTTGAGACAAGAAATTTCTGGTAAGATTTAGGGTTTGAGGCTGAAGGTCTGGGCAGTGTGTTTAGAGTTTAGAGTTCAGGCTTCGGGTTCCAAAGGGTTCAAAGCCCCAAGCGGATTCCTAGACTCTAGACTCCGAGAGCAAGCAAGGCTAGGGCAGGTTCATTGGAGACCGTTCAAAAAGGACAGACCCCTAAGAAGGAGTTCTGAGAAGGTCTAAGGTGCTTCGGAACATTCCTTACACCCTACAGATCAATATAACCCCTACAAAACAGGGCCTGAAACTACATCTGCTGAAGCCCCCATGCTACTTGTAAGTCTAGGGCAACCTATCACCTACCGGTAACTTTTAACTCAAGAAGCTCAAATTCGTTTTAAGGGACTTAGGGACCATACGATTGTTTACTTGCAGTTGTGAATAGCTTATAATTACGCTGAATGCTGGCTCAGTCTCCACTACGGTCTCATTTGGCATCACAAATCAACAGAGTGGCTGTTGCTTCCATCTTTCCCTCTCTCCCTCTCTCTGACGAAGTACTGCCGACTCAACAACTGACATTGACAAAGGAAATTAAAATTCTCCACCTCAGCTTCCACAGTCACTGTCACTTAAAGGACCTGTAGTATCTCTTCCAGCATCCGTACGAAAGCAAATACTGAATCAACAAATTCCAGGGCTTATTACGAGTAACGTAGCTGATAACCCCAGTTGCTCAATCCCCATGCCGAACTGAGGTGGGCACTTTCCCGCTATGGTTAGATTACGGAAGCCCACGAAGCGTAAAGTGTGCCTACCCAGATACTTAGTACCCCGCTTCGCTAGAAGGATGCAATATTTCGAGGCTGATCTGTACACTTGGTTCGTGGCTCTACTTCCTAGCTCCTCCACGGGGTCCAGGGTTTAGGGCTTAGGGTACGGTCTGAGTGCGGGTTAACTTTGTGGGAAATAAGCTGAATTGGCCACCTGAAACTTTGGGCGGAATGTCGCAGCGTTGCTGCAAAAACAATCACACGGCGCAGCACTGGCCCGAGTAATCTGAGAAGGGTTTGGGGATGTATCGTATCGTAGCGTGGACTAGTTATTCAGGCTTCAGGCTTCTACATGCAAGCCGCGTAGGAAAACGGTTTTGGGAGAGCTATTGCCAAACCAACCACATTGCAGCAGGACGTTACAAGAACGAGCAATGCAAATCTCAACTCCAACTACCCTTACCTAACTGATAAGTAGGGTAGACTCCTGGGGAATCCCGCATAGGACAAACCGCGTAAGAAGGACCTTTACTAGAGGGGAAGTACAAGGGAACCCAAAGGTTTCTTAGGTGGTCTGTCCTAGACCCGATCAAACCCCAACTGCCTGCCCGCTCCGTAACTGGAGCTGGATAACTTGCTGCCTGCAACCTACTAGCAATGCAAGTAGGACATGAAACCATGGAAAAGAAAAGGCTACGTACCATACTGCTTGGCCTTCTACAGGGGCTACTAGAAGAATCCATTCCTCCCTTCCCTACAAACGACCAGTAAGATAAGAAGTATATGATTATGATAATGATGATGAGGATGATGATGCCGACTTCCGTATGGCTTACCGGTGGCAGTAGGGAAGAAGGGAATACAACCCCTAAATATTCCCTAAATAATATCCTCATTCCCTACTAACCCCCAATGGGGAGATCCAAGCCTGGGATTTCGGCCGAGAACGGCCTCGAACACCAAGGTTCCGGGTTCAAGGTATGGGTTCCGGGTCCAGGGTTTGGGGTCCAGGGTCCAGGGTTGAAGATTTTAAGTCAATAGTAAATTGGACAATATATTGTCGGGTTATGGCTTAATAATTAAGCCCTTAATAGTTAAGCCCTTAACTTTTGAAATGTTCAATCCAGAGTGCTTTCACCCTCGAACCCTGCGAATCAGGCAAGGCAGCCATAGTAGCCGATGATGAAGGGAGAGTTGCTGAGAGACCTGGGGCTGGCAAGAATCATGATGGGGTTTAGGTCTGGTGCGTAAGCTTGAGGGTTTAGGGTTTGGGGCGGTAGAATGTAAATTGCGGTCTACCCATTGGACACCTCATATATGACCCGCCCAATATTCTTGAGGAACCCTATGTACACTCAGAAACATTGTTGCCTGATATACCTCGGCCGAGAGGAGAGAGGGAGAGAGAGAGAGAGAGAGAGAGGGAGAGGTGCGCGGCCGGTACGTGTCGTTATCAGAACAGAGAATATGGCAGACAGCCTCACGTAAATGGAAAGTGGTTTTTCTGTGGCTGAATCGCATAATATCACACTCTTACTGTAAGACACTGCAATCTTATGCTCTATAGGAGACTTTAGCGTCCCCACCAAAGAAAAAACGATTTAAAACCCAGCACGCTATGATTGAACCCCATATCCTACATCCCCCAGCAGCCTCTGAAAGGATCTCCATGGTATGCTCCCCAAGAATACTACCCGGGAGGGCTACCTCTGAAATCTAGACCCCAGAGCTGCAAACCTAAACCATAAACCCTAAACTCTATGCTTTCTGACCTGTAGGGGGTGTGGAAGATGGCATTTACAATCGGGGTGTATACGGGGCTTACGTAGGCAGAGTTCCTAAACACTCAAATTCGAGTGGGCTCGCAGTTCCGGGTGGAATCACTGTATGGGGTTATATAGGGGTTGTACAGGGTTATATAGGGCTTCGGGTTTAGGGCTTAGGGTTCGGGAGTCCCTTGAACCCATAACCTGCCCAAGAACCCCACATAGCTACTCTTTACAAGGACCGCAGTCTGCAGGGACCCCTCTTCAGGTTTCTGCGTGAGCGTGAGGGAGGGTATCATAAACCCCCAAAGATTCCGCCCTTAAGCCCTTGACTTATTTGTTGTAAGTAGGAAATGCAAAATTGGACCTGTACAAGCCCCTTACTGTACTTAACCTTTTCGGGCAGGCCTTCATCCCCTGCTCCAAAAACAACAAGTAAAACAATTGGCAGCAAAGGTGCGTTGCTTCGAGGATCAAGCGCTCGGAAAGCACTTCAGAGATCATCTGAGCCTTCGTCCAAGCAAAGTGGGTATATGACGAGGTACCGGTTTAGGACTTCGGGATAGGGTTTAACTAGGGCTTAGGGTTTAGGATTTAAGGGCTTAGCCTTGACAGCTGCAAAGCCACCGGGGGCATCCTAGTTCCTGATCCTAAACCCTAAGCCCTAAACCCCCTCCAGCGCCTTCTGTACCTGAGCCTTGGAAATCATTTTCCAGGCGCGAAGCTCTGATGTTGCGTGTTCTACCTCGGCTGATGCGAACTTAATATGTAGTAGTTTCCATTTTCTTGTCCATTATCACTCCTATAGTCCCTGTATACCCCTCCCGAAGTAGTGGCCATTCTTTTCCATGATCCCGTATATCCACAATATATACCCTACAGGCTTCACAGGCTGGTGAAAGATCTAGGGTTGGAGGCTCTGGTTGAAGAATGAACTGTTGAAGTATGTTCGGAGGCATCTCTCGGTGGCAAGGCCAACCAATAGCAATAATGAGAGTAGTACTAGTAATACTAGTTAAAATGAGAATAACAGTAATAGCAGGAATAATATTCATAATTGTAACAATAGAAATACTGAGGTAATCCTTGCGCCAATGTAGTCCTGCTCCGTACTGAGATTGCAGCCAGAAAGAGGAGAATGACATGGAAAACAAATTTATGTTGTGGTTTATAGGGCTTAGGCTTTTATGGTGCGTGTGAGGCCAAATCTGAGACGCACCCCAAAACTGCGTTGTTGTTGAGGAACTTATGCTGAATCACAATAACAAGGAATCCTATCATTTGCTATGTAACCATATTAGGCAAACTTAGCTCTAACCTCCCTGATACCCATATTCTGGTACCTAAATTTACTGGGTTGCTGTTAAGGAACTTAATTTAAGTTACCATAATGGGTATATATAGTAAGTAATAGGGTTTACCCAATATAGTACCTAAATTCAAGCTCCTTCACCGCAAGCCAGAAAAGGTAGCGGCCAGGGCACCAGCTCAACTTTAGCGAAGCCACCGCAACCTACCAGACCTTCCCGCAACAGAGTTGAAGGGGCTGCTGGTTTGAGTTCTGAAGGTTAATAAGGAATAAGGGACTACATGATGTAGAGATTATATCAGAATTTCATAGGGAATATATAGGGATTTCATGGAGAGTATATTCCCTAACTACCTGCCAAAAGTTTCCAGGACTTGCTGCATGGGGATCAGCATTGTCTCTTTGCTCGAAATTTACGCAGCGCGGATATGCAAGGGATTGCAACTGCGGAGAGGCCTTGACGCTGCTTGCCCGGTTTTATCGTGGTTTGAACTTGAACATTTACCCTGCCTCTAAGTCTAAAGAATACACTCATCTAGCTTTCCGGGTATATATTTAAGGCCCAGAGGGCTTCCCGTACAACTGATTTCGGACCCAAGTGTATACAGCTACATGGACCCTTTGGGCCCGTTCTGGTAGATCCGACAACTGACCACAGATCTCCTCTATCACAAACAAGAGCAAGGAGCTCCAAAGCAAGTTTAGGAGTCTCGTGCCCTCAAGACTAAAGACTGTCGCGGAACCCCCATCTAAGCCCCCTGTCAGGGACAATTAGGGTTTAGTATTTAGGGTTAAGGGCCATTGCATCCTTTCTGGGGCTCAATGTTTGTTTGGGCAAGTCTGTTCTCTTTACCTGGACACTAGTATAAACTAGCATGACACCCCCAAAATGGCGTTGTATGAAGATTATTCCGCCCTTTGTCCTGTAAAGAGGTGTCGCTTGTTTACAGAAGGTTTGCGGGTTCTGTGTTGGTTTGCGGGATGTTGGTTGTTCCAGTTCCTCAATCGCAGGAATCGTAGGCCCCGGCCATGTGTCAGACTGAGCTTCTGCAAGCATACCTGTTGTGGATAAAGAAACCAAACCTCCCTACACCATCGTAATTCTCAGGATTCAAGCTATTTTTCGTGGCACAGGATTTCTTGCATCAGCAGGACAGCCCCCCCCAAAAAAAACTCGTCCAATGTGCAGCTAGAAGACTACTATATAGAAGCTGCATCCACGTAAGAAAAATGGTGGAATGATGTAGGGGTATATATAGAGGGATAGAGGAAAAAATGGAAACTACTATAACATTGGGTGATATTGGGATTACATTGAGCAAATCCCCCCAACTTAGTTGAGGGCCGGCCTCTAGAGTGAAGATTCGTGAAGTCAGCGCTGACCAAACCTTGCGACGGACATGGTTATAACTAGCGTCAAAACTATTTTGAGTACAGGTCAGTGTTACTACGTACTATTACTACTATTACCACTATTACTACTGTCATTATTATGATTATGTATTAGTACTTTGCTATCGCTGTTGTTGATTATTGTACTTAGTACAGTTACTGCTGTTTTAAGGGTTTACGGCTCAGGGCTTGGGGTACCATCCTCTGTGCTGCATGCACAGTAGTCGTTGTTGGGAGGGGGCATTTCGAGTCCGGTGTGAAGGGCATACTTCTGAAATACCACAAGAGCATGGGACCTTAGTAGGTACATGAATGTTCTGGACTCGGAAAACCGAGTGTCCACCGCTAGCATTACTTCAGCAACCTGCTTTAACAGGAGTTCATGTATCAAAACGCACATGGCTTCCGGACATACCTGCGGCTTCTGGCGTAGCACGAATCAACCACCCCTAGGCCTTACGCACTAAAGCCGAAACCCCTTAAACCCAAAACCTGAACCCTAAACCACTTAAACCCTAAGCCCTAAACCCCTTAAACCCTGAGCCATGAATCCTTTAAACCCTAAATCCTAAACCCTAAACCTGTTGACCCTCTTAAACCCTAAACTATTCCCCTCGAACCCTAAACCAGAAATCGTGTCCTTCGTAGCTACACGGCAGCCCGCAGTTGGCTTCAAGTTTGAAGGTTTTTCTGACCAGCGCGTAATTCCTTTCCGGGTCCTCACGATGGGGTTCCCAACCTTTGGATAGGGTTCAGGGTTTAGGGTTTGGGGGTTCAGGGTTGAGGGTTTAGGGTTTAGGGTTTGGGGGTTTAGGGTTTAGGGTTTAGACTGGGGGGTTTAGGGTTTAGACTTTGGGGTTTGGGGATCTTACCCCCACTAATGGAAATTCAAATAGAAAAGAACATGGTAAAATCTAATGGAAACTTGGTGTATGTAGGGGCTTACCGGGATTACGTAGGATTTCCCAAATTAGGGGCACCGTGTTGGGGTCCTGATAGAAAGGATCATATAAAATTTGAGTGGACACATGATGGGGCGCTAGGCTTAAGTGCCTTAGTGTTGAGTGTAAGATGGTTCAGGGTTTAGGGCTCCAGCGCTCGCTACGCGGTTTCTAATTAGGTATTACGGCTTAGCCGTTCGGTCCAGAACACCAGGAAAAACAATGTTCAACAAGCATGGGAATGTCGCCAAAAGCCCCAAACCATCTTCACCCTCTGACCTTGCACCACCATATCCTCGAACCTTTCGCCTTACGGCTTGGAACCGTGGATTTCAGTTTCTGCCAGGTGACCGAAAGCTTCAAGCTCAGGCTCTTCTGTGCTTCCGCCCTGGATTTCTGTCACCTCATCTTTCCCAAAGGGTCCATGTAGGGATTTAGTAGATACTCAGGGTCCAAAGGGGTTCCTGTATATCTACCTTGGGGCCTAAGTATATACCATATAGCTACATGGGCTCTGTTGGCTTGGTGGGTGTTACAAGGGTTTGAGGGTTTATTCGTGGAACCGAAAAATGGGGCCTATACAGGCTACTGACTACTGGCCTCGTAAAAACTGCTGTCTGGGTTCCATGTCAGTTTTGGGGAAAGGTAAAGGTGCATCCCTAAGCCATAAGAAAAGGATGTTGGGTAACCCGGCTTGAGGCTAAAAAACTTGGATTTTATAAGTAGGGTCCCAGTTTTGGGAGTTGGCGTTGCCAAGCCCCTCTTGTCAAGCCCTGGTCGGGTGTCGCTGGGTTTGGGGGGTCGAGCCGAATAGCCTTTGGGACAAGTCTTGATAGGGAATGATCTCAAGAGATTAAAGCCTCAACACCACTGTAAACCCTAGATGCCCCAGGCTCGAAACCCTAAACGCTCTGAACCTTGAACCCTCGACACATATTTGGTCGTTTCCAGGCATGGGAAGGGGCACCTAATTTAGACCGCTAGAGAATCCTCATTGAATTGAAAGGCCTCCCAAAGTTTTTATAATCCCATGTCTGTATATCCCCCCTCTGTGTAGCAAAGGGAATTGCTTTGCTGCATGCTACGGCACCCTGGACCAACCTGGAATCAGCAACTGCGCTTTTCAGCAAGAATTTAATGACTTGATGAGGTCTCAGAACGTGAACGAAAACAGATCTTGCTCTAGATCAATGTCAACAAGGAACATATCAACGTGAAGGACCCTCTACGAATCCCATATAGCCGCTAATATAGCCATATAGCCCTAAATAAGCCGAAGAAACCCCGTACCTAGGTGATTCTTGAAGGTATTCTCTTGCTTACCTAAACCCTGAACCTTGAACCCTAAACCTTGCAATCGTATCCCAATGAAGAACCACATACAGAGGATCCAAATCCTGACTCATCGAACTCAAATCCCTCAGCCCCACCTGGACTCCAACAAGAGAGTTTAGAGTTTAGGGGCTCAAGGTTCAGCGGGGTATGGGGAATAGTAGCCTATTTGCCAGCCGCTATTTTCTCCTGTTCTTGGGTCCAGGTTCTTGCAAAGATAATGGAAGCTACTAGATGTTAGCTGATACTGCAGTGGTTAATATGGGGAGTCATTACTTCCTTCCCTAGCAAACAGAACCGAAACCGCAGGTTACGTTTGGAGGCATTTAGACGCTCAAGCGCCCACTCACGCTGAACCACGAGAACCTTCCTACACCCTCCAATGCAAGTTCTTTTGCGGCTTGGTAAAGTTGCCTGAATAGGATTCATATGATCCCCAAAAAGGCACTGCTTTGGAGGGTCTAGGTTAATCCTACATCTGCGCCCAGCTGCTATGGCGCCGATGCTTGCAGCCACTTCGTTGGCAGGCGGCGCACTTGCGAGCAAGTGGTGGATCCGCTTCCTGTAAGGGTCCAGTGCCTAAATGGAAAACAATCTGGGCCCACATGGGATCGTACATTGGCATGGCTTGAACTACTTACTGTTTAGCAATCTACCTTCCCGATTAGGCAGCTGAGAAGAACAGGTCGCTAGAAGTTTGGGGTTTCCTTTTTCTGCTGTATTGCCATTCAGGGCCAGGACGACTTGGTGCCTTTGGGCTTTCATCAGCTTACGGAGTTTTGAAGTTTGCATCTTCCGACATCAGAGGATGCCGCTGAAAAGGACAAGCCGCTAAACCTTAAACTTCTGAACCCCAAAACCCCTGAACTCTGAATCTCTAAATCCTAAACCGCCAAAGCCTCAAAACCTTTAACTCTACCCATTTACGAGTGCCCAAACCGTCCTGTTGCCAGGATGGCATCTGGCAGAAGAAAAGCAATCCCTCTCCCTTGAAACCATTAGGGTTTAGGGGTTTAAGGGTTTAGGGCTTAGAGGGCGTTTTAGAAACAGGTAAAAGTGAAGAATCAAACTTCAAACCAAACGGAAGATGAACTGGAAACTACTGTAGCGTTTCAAGGCTTAGAGAAAGCCCATAGTGGACATAATTCTAGAGACACATTACTCAAGTAAAGGAGAACTACATGCGGAACATATCCGAAACCCCAAACTCTCAGCCCTCAACCATTTGGAGGGCATGGGAAACGAAAGCTCGCTCTAGACGGATTACATAGGAACATTGCCCAAACAATAAAGAATTAGACAGAAAAGACCAAAAAATGGAAACTGGGCTTGCGTAGTGGCAACTGGCATTGCATAGTGGTATATAGGGGTTAGGGTTTCCATAAATCAGGGGTCCTTTTGAGGGTGTTCCAAGAAAGTGGATTGTGCTACTTCGGGGTATGTGAGGGGGATCCCCACTTGTTGGAAATTGCCATGCATCTGCAAGGACCTAGAAGATAGGTCTTCAATGAGGCTTCCAAGTAAAGTTCATGATAGTAGGATCCCAAGTATGACATACTGATAGTTCTGAATTCAGTATATCCCTAGGTCCCACCCAAGCAAGATAAGGGCAGTCATGCCGTCTCCTATTCCATTTTGCAGATCCTTTCAGGAATCTTGGAGCCTGCAAAAGACAAACCTTCCAGGCTGTACAATTTACACAGACAAGCCGTAGGGCTGCAGGTGATTCAAGAAGCTTGATATGTACTCCTTGGCTAAAGAAGATACTTTAAGTCATATTACGGATTCTAGTATCCCACACCCCTAGGAAATATACTTTATGTGATATGCGGGATCCTAGGATCATTAAATGTACATTCATTAAATATGGTCTACTGGGCCCTCTGGGAACCTATCTGCATATGTTAAGGTTTGCAGTTCTGGTCACCCAAATTTGGACACCAAGTATATACACTCACCAAGACCCCTAAAGAACCTTACAGACACTCAAAAAAGTAGTAATGAAAACCCGACTTCACATAGCCCCCAACTTGATCCACTCAGACGCGATAAAGTGCTACCGCGACGTCCAAAGTAGGTAAAATAAGTTCGGACATAAAGGCTTGGCGAAGTACAATGCAAGAATGGCTTATTTGGCTCCGTTTGTGAGTTGGGGCTACTTTGCCCACTTTTGAGGTCCAGAGAAGCGCTACCTAAGGACACGACTACACCAAATCACAACACGTCAATAGCCATGACCCTGGGCACGATTGGGACACCACAGGGGACCTCAAGAAACCTACAATCCCTACCAAGACCTGAAGGGTCTTTGGAAAACCTCTACATACTCCCCTAACCCTCTCCTGAACCATCTGAAGAGCCCCACAACCCTCAAGCCCTGCTCTAATACCGTAACTTTGGCAACCCCAACACATAAGTCAAGACGGCCTCAAAAGAAGATTCGCATTTCGGCCCTTCTTCTTTTCCTGCTCGAGGGTTTAGGGCGTAGGGTCTATTGTTTAGGGTACGGCTTGGGGTTGAAGGGTGCGGGGTGGCATGGTGAGAGGGTGAAGCCACTCTTTCAAGGACCACAGCGGCACGCTGTTGAGGAATTGAAGTTAAGTTGAACTGTGTACGCTGGGTACTGCATCCACCCAGTAACTTAACAATCTGCAAGCGGCGTCATATTGAAGCGCTGCATACATTCACATAATACTTATTATCCAACTGTTGCTGGGTTGGGGGCAGTATTCAATCTATATGGTTCTACCCTAAACCTTAAGCCGCGTTCATGTGGCTGCTGGTTTGCGCCACAGATAGGTAAAGTTTGTCCTTGTTCGTCTCTGCCTGCGTTGCTGTTAAGGAGTTCACGCTAAGTTACTGTACCATCGCATGGCGCTTTCTGCATACTACTAGAAACTTAGTAGATCTCTTAAGCCCCTTGGCGAAACCCTGCATAACACAAATTTCCATGTCATTTGCCCATGTTTGAACCGGTTCTCTGTGTAGCCTAGATGCTTGAAGATCCGCTTTGCAAGCGCCCCTAACCCAACTGGCTGCCTTCATCAGGCCTTGTGTTGGCTGATGTCGAAACTAAAACCTACTTTCAATCAAGAGGTATCCTTAAAAGGGAGATAGCGGCTGAAAAAGGCCTAGGCGAGTTTTTACCAACAATAAAAAGAGTCCCTGTAAAAGGGTGTAGCGGGCTTTGGAAGGTGTACGCTTGATACAACGACTCCTGCGGCTCTCCGTACATCATACTATACTTTGAGAACTATGGTCTTACGGTAGACTGAGGTGATGCAGGATGTCCAAGATCCGCAATATTACAAGACCATATTGGCAAACCCCAAGTCAGGTGCCTCGTCGTCGGCAGCTTTAAGGGGCTCCGCTGGCGGCCTTGTAGGGCTTTAAATAGAGCTTCAAACCCTGAACATACCCAAACTAGGGTTATATTGGTGTAGTATTGGGGTTATATGGGAATAATGGAAAATGGAAACTACTATTTAGGGTTTAGGGTTTTAAATGGTGTATACCCCTGCCTACTTGTAAAGGTACCTCCTACTAGTAAAAAGCTATCTGTTCGAAACCCAGCGTTGTAAGTAGTTCCCAATGGTCCCATGAACCTGAACAGTAGAGGGGCATGCGCGATCTACAACTAGACACCCAAATACTATCGTACTTTCTATGGGGACCCCCAAAAAGGTGCCATCAATTTCGGGAGAGCCCCATAAGAAGCACGCCGTCTGGCTGTGATGACTAGGTTATCCATGGCCGCATCAGCTAAACTTAGACTCATTACTCCAACTCGTGCGGGCCAGGCACAACAACGCTCGTGGACTTTTGGAAAGGAAAACTTGATAGGCACGAAAAAATGAACTTCCAGTCCGAAATCCCAAGGCTGAAACCCTAAACTCTAAACCCTAAACGCCCAAAATCCTAATCCAACATTCTGGTCAAGTGGCTCCCGGGCTTTGTCGGAGGAGTCCTCCGGGACTCCGATGCCAGTTCCCGCTTTCAGGGTTGAGGGTTTAGGAGACTCTACTCATGACTCTGTGACTTTGAGGTTTCGTGGGGAAGTCGCATCGCATAATGGGTCTGGGAAGCCCATAAAACACCCCAAAACGCCAGATGCCTTTGCAAGGCTTCCCGCACAAAATGCATGTGGGTGATACCAAGCGCATCCTGGCAGGACTTCACGACCACAGCAAGGGCACCCAATAACATATAGGGGCTACTTGTACGTATATATATATATATACATGTATATGTATATGTTTTTTCTAGGTATATATAAGGGATGAGGGATCTATCAGGATAAATGGAAAAGAAAATGGAAACTAGTATGCATAGGGTCATACAGGGGCGTCCTTGGGCTTTAGGGTTTCAGGGTTGCCCTCCCAGAGCCCAATTGCGGCATCCACAGGCCAAGTTTGGTTTATGAAAAAAAATTCTCCAGGAACCCCAAAAGGCTGACTTCGTCAGATTCATACCCTAAACCCTAAACCGTAAACCATCATCCTGCAGGGCTCAGAAGACGCTCATAGGGAGCGATTGCTGTGTGCCCCAGTGCTTAGCACGTAGATAGGAGCCATAGGCCTGTCCTCGCCGAGTTGGCATCGAAAGCAGAGGGCTGCAAGAGCCAAGGCACGCAAGCGCGTGAGAGCAGCTCAAGCTGCCAATCAAGTCCCTTCACGACTTGACCTGCTAAGGCTTGAATTGCACCACTCAGGTCCGCGATACTTGGTCAATCGACCAAGGGAGCAGCCACGACGCAGCATGTCCTCATACAGGTGGCAATACTGGCCGGCACCTTGGCGCAAGGGTTCTGGCAAGGGACAGAACAACCAGCATCATTCCAACAGCAAGGGTCGTGGCAAGGGCCACGAGAAGGGTGGCAAGCCAGATTCGCAGCAGCACAGTCAGCAGGACAATCAGCGCTTGGAAGTTTCTTCAGATGCTGGACAGTCTACTGCAGACGACGGTTTGGTCAAGGAGTTGCCAAAGTGTGTCAATGTGGCCAGGAAGGCAGAGCAGAGAGTCTCAAGCCTTCAGAAGCAGTTGCAGACAAAACATACTCAATGGGAGAATTTTCCTAGGGGCCACCACATCGCCCAAGACGGCGCCGAAGCCGCCTCGACGTATAGCTGCTATCTCCCCGGAAGGAAATCACAGAGCCTCAGTCAAGGATCAAAGCAAGGCCAAGACTCCGCTGCATACACCCAGTCCCGGAATGTCTTTGGCAGACAAATTGGAAGCCAGGCGGCTTGCTATGAGTGGGCAGGCAGTTGGGGACATGGCAGGAGCGGAAACGGCTCCCCCCATTGCTTCTACTGGGGAAGCTGGACATGCAGGGCCGCCACAAGCTCCAAGCGACTACATTCCGGAGAGCAATGCACATGGCAACAACTTGGAAGGACAGCCTCAGACCTTCTTGTTGTACGACGATGGAGATCTTTCAGAACCGGCCGAGGAGGAATTGTCAGACATGGAGATGTGGCACCACAACAAATTCGGCAACGACGGCAGGCAAGACCTTCAGGAGCTGGAGTGATCATTTGGACTGCACATGGCTGTGGAACTGCTTTGCAACCTTCTGTCAAGCTAGCCGTAAGAGCTTGGAAGATAGATGGCTGGATTGTGGTTTCCTCTGGCTCAGTGCAGTTACTTTGGTCTGGGGTTCCAAGTGTTTGCAACGTGCCTATACTTCAAGCAGTGGGGAGCGGACCTTTCGAGTCCACGAAATGTCGGGCTTTTTCGCATTACTTTTGGGGATTGCAGAGCAACTTTTTCGGGCTGGTTGGGATTCCTTTGCCATCAAGTTGTTCTGCTTTGGGCTTGCTGTGGTGTTTGGATCTTCCAGAGTACACTGCTTGCAGAGCCTGTGTATCATGGTACAGATATGACGTCCTTGCTGGACTATGGCAGAGCTTTGGGATTGCTCTGAGCATGAGTTTCTTTCCGCCCTTAACAAGGCAACGGAGTGGGGATGGGAAGTGTGGCTTCCGCCGCGCTTACCATCCTCATGCGCCGTCGGAGCCTATTCTTTACACGCAGACAGCTTTGATCAGGACTCAGCAGCAACGGGGTGGAGAGTCCGGCAAAGGTTTACGCCCTCCTCATGTGCCGTCGGAGCTGCGCCCCGGTGGTGTGGGGTATGTCCTGTCAGAGCTTGTTCTCCGTGCTCGGAGTGCTGAAACCTGGGTGCAGCAGCAACAGCAGCAACGGGGTGGGGACTTTGGCGGTGGCTGGCGCCTTCCTCATGCGCCGTCAGAGTTGCGCCCCGACGGTATGGGGTTCAGTATGTCAGAGCGTGCTTTCTGTACATGTGTCGACTTGACTTGGACACAGCAGCAACGGGGTGGGGAGCTTGGCAATTACTTGCGCCCTCCTCATTTGCCGTCGGAGCTGCGCCCCGGTGGTGTGGGGTTCGTCCTGTCTGATTTTGCATTCCGAGTACAGATGGCTTCGACTTGGATACAGCAGCAATGGGGTGGGGAGTTTGGCAATGATTTACGCCCTCCTCATGCGCCGTCGGAGCTGCGCCCCGGTGACTGGGGTTTTATATCCTGCAAAGACATGTGCGACAGCAGTTGGCTGCCTGCTGGATGCCTACTTGGCGCATTGTGGCTCAGCCTGGGCGCTGCATAAGTGGAGGGCCGACAAACCCTTTCCATGACGATGCGGGCTTTTTTCAGGCAACTTGCTGTCAGTACTTTGGTTCTTGTGATATCACGCTGGCATGCTTTTCTATATCATCAATGCGGGCATTCGACTTGGGGTCTGCCCTTGCAAAAATGTTTTCTTTCTTGCATTCGACTTTTCTTGGAATGCAATTTCATGTCGGCTTTGCAACGACTTTTCCACTCTGCTCATGGTTCCACTACGTCTTCGCTTGAGTGATTCTTTGACATTTCGCAGGTTAGTTTGCGACGAGGTGCCTTTTCAGCTGGCTGGAGGCCTGAGCTTCCTACAACGGCAAATTGTGCTGCCCGCTGTGCATGTCATCGACAAACCTCATGGTGATTCAGTGCAGAGTTGTGAACCTTGTGCAGCTTTTCTTTTGTGTTGCCGACAATCTTGGGGACATTTCGTGGCTGTAGATGACGCACGCTGCGGTCATGATACGGGTTTCTTTGAGATCCTGGCTCTTCAACGGATCTTCTTTGACTTTCTATGCGACAAACTTTGGCAACTTGTTCTGCACCTTGGCGTCTTGGCAGTGCAATTCTTTCAGACATGGCTAGCTGTCACATGTGCTTACTTGGTCAAGCTGCTCTGCTTTGCTGTCGGGCTTCGAGGGGAAGCGAGGAGCTACTGCTGGGATTCCGCTTGACGCAGGTCTGGTTTTACATTTGAACACGCATGTGGAACCTAGAGCCCGTCCTCCCCAAACTATGCCGCGAAGCAGGGCTCGCTGCATGGGTCCATTTTGGCTGACACTTCTTGTGGTAGCCTTTTTCATGAGTTTGGCGGAGGCAGCGAGAGGAAATCCAATTTACGACACTCACCCACATTTTCGAGTTGCACCTCCGCAACCAATGCAGCAAGGTGTTGAGCCGACTCCTGTTTTTCAGTTTCCGGAGGCGGCTCTGCAAACTGAATCAGAGCATGAGAGTGATGAGGAGGACAGCGATTCCTCTGGGGCTTCCAGTTTTGGTTCTGACAGGGATGTGCTGTTCAAGGTGTATGGCTTTGGCTATGTACTCTGCCAAACTTGGGCATGATCCGGACATCTTTCACGCTTTCTCTGAATCTTTTGCATTGCAAAATCTGAGCCAAGATCTGGCACACTTCATCTTGCCCGAACATGCGAGCCGGGCTGTGACATGCCTCCCTCTTTGGGATGGAACACTTTTTGTTGATGAACTTTGTATCTATACAGATGGTTCACATTTCGATTCGGACTCTGTATCAGGCTGGGCTGTTCTCTTTCTTGTGCTTTGCAATGATATTTGGCATTTCGCTGGATATAATTGCGGACGCATTCAGGACTCTCCCTTCGAGTCAGGCGTACGACAGCTGGGCTTCCACGCTTTTTCTGCCAAGATCGTTGCACTTCTTGTTGCGCTTGCCTTCTGTGGGGGCCACGGGCCTAGTACTGCTGAGATCTGCTATGATGCTATGTCAGCTGCTAACCTGGTGCTTGGGAATGATTGGCCAAGTCAACCACTGCAGTCTTGCATCGTCGGCAAGCTCCTGACTAAGTATGTCAAGCAGAGAGGTGTTGACATCAAGTCGCGGCACGTTGAAGCGCACAATGGATCCCCCTTTAATGATTTCGTTGATGTTGTGGCTAAACATGCTGCGAAAACAGGTTACGCCTCGGGAGGTGACATAGGCGCTCTCGCTGAGATTCTCACGGATCCATACTTCATGCGGCTATGGTGGCATGACTTTGATGCTCAGCACCCTGGTGTTCTTCCATGTTTTGATTCTACAGGCTCCACGGTACCAGTCACACATGCTGAAGGACCGTGTCACAATACCGCCCCAGGCAATGATATCCCTGGCATCCCTTCTGCACGTTGTGGCCGTGCTTATAGCAACAATGGTAAATGGGGCTTCTCAGTTGTCACCTACAACACGCCTAGTCTCTGCTCAGCTGCCCAACGAGTGGCGCTGTTGGAACAGTTCCGCAAAGCCGAGATCAGCATTGTGGGTCTGCAGGAAACTAGGAGACATGCGGAGCCTGTTGACAGGATTGGGCCCTTTGCGGGTTTTGCCAGTGAACCAGTTCAGGGTCATGAAGGATGCCAGATCTGGGTCAACACAACACTGTCAATTGGCATTACTGCGGACGGACATGATATTAGGTGGGAACCTGATGCCTTTACAATTTGGGTTACGGAGCGACGACTTCTCATTGTCTTCTCTAGCGCAGGAGGCAGAAATTTGCTCTGGTCTCTGCACATGCACCTGTATCAGGTACGGCTCAAGAGAGCTTGAAGAGTTGGTGGCAAGGCTTGACAAAGCAAATCAGACGTATTTTCAAGGATTTCCGAGTCATCCTTTGCGTTGATGCCAATGCCAGGTTGACGGTTGCCAGTGAAACAGGTGACGTTGCTTCTGCCTTCCCTGAGGGGCACTCTGCTGAGCTTTTCAAGGACCTTCTGCATTCTGAGTCTTTACAGGCCAATGATCTCCTTGATGTGGAAGGGAAGCCGGTTGTTACCTGGGTCAGCCCAAATGGACATGAATCCTGCATTGACTATGTTGCAGTATCGGTTGACATTGCACATGGTTTGCGGACGATTGGTGAGATGGCCAATTTTTCAGATTGCTTCGATTTCGACCACAGGCCTCTTCAGGTTGATCTGAGTTGGGCCACTGATGCTGAGATACGGGCCCCAGCACCCGGTTTGATCGGCAGGCCACGCAAACCGATTGGGGCAAGGCCAAGCTTGCAGAGATCTTTGAATCGGCTCCACTTTCATCTTGGACTTCTTCAGCAGATGAGTATGTAAAGAATCTCAACGATCATCTATACAACAATCTGCAGCAGTTTTTTGCACAACAGGGTACTTTTCCGAGGCAGCCATATGTTTCAGATGCGACCTGGAACATTGTTAGGGCAAGGCGCAATGCCCGTAGAGTTCTTTTTCGTTGCAAGACTCTTCTGGACAAGACTGTTTTACATGCATTCATGTTGCTGTGGAAGGGGCTGCCGAGCCAGCAGCTGCTTATCTTCGCAGAAAACGGCAATTGGACTGGGCAATAGCGAGGCAAGTCCAAGTTATTGCTAGGCTGAATCATGTCTTTCGAAGTTCCGCGAAACACGACGCAGCGACTGGTGTCAGGAAGGTCTTCCAGGAAGCCAGAGACACTGGACAGGCTGCTATGTGCAGTTTAATGAGGTCCATTTTGAAAATGGGACGTCGCTATCGTCCGGCCAAGCAGGCACCAGTCATCGTTCTTGATGGTACGGTGCACAGCGGTCGAGAGGAAGCACTCCCTGCCCTGGCCAAGCACTTCGCTGAGGCCGAGAGGGCGGAGCACAGCGGCCCTGAGACACTTCGGCAACAACACAGCGGTTGTGATTTGTCTGATGTTCCTGGACAGGATGTCCCTGATGTTGCGGCTCTGGCTTTCCATTTTGCGAGACTCAAGCGAGGCAAAGCTGCAGGTCTTTCCTGCATACCAGCAGAAGCATATTCTGGGGCCCCAATGCAGGCTGCAATTGCCCACTATCCAATTCTGTTGCGACAGGTGTTGCGGGCTGATGCACCCCTCGGTTGGTTGGGAGGGCAGATTGCGCCAATACCCAAGCCAGGCAAACCTCCAACCAGCCTGGCAGGTTGGCGGAGTATACTCCTCCTGGACCCCGCGCATAAGGCGGTTGCCAGAACTATGCGTCCTCAGGTGCTCGCTGCATTGGATAAACTGGCCCATCCGGCGCAGCGCAGTGGGCGAAAAGAAAGGCCTACCTCTGGAATTGCCGAAGACCTACGCGAGGACTCAACTTGCCTGGTTATGTGCAAGACAGCAATCTGGTTCGATTCTCTTTATTGATGGCAAAAACGCCTATTACGCGGCGGTTCGCAACCTGCTCCATACAGACGGCGGCTTTGGAGATGGTCTCGAACTCCTTAGGTTCGTCGAAGCTGTCTTTTCCGACGAAGAGGATCGCAGATGCCTCTACACCGCCTTGGTCGGACCCGGCATTCTTGCAGAGTCCTGCGCCCCAACCACATTGCACAACTATATTCGGGCAACGGTCGACAAGACCTGGTTTTCTTTAGATCTTGGGTCTGGAGCCTGCTACAAGACGCTCACAGGCACGTCGCCGGGCGCTCCGTTGGCCGACGTCTTGTATCAGTTAATCAGCACAAGGTTTTTAGACCAAGTGAAGTGTGCATTGGAAGCATCAGGGCATCTCACAACTGCAGACAACGGTGCGGCAGCACCTCTGCCCGGCTGGGCGGACGATTATGCAGTTCTTCTGGAGGCCACTTCTGCTGATGCCGCCATCAGACAGTTGCAAGAGGTGGCGCCACACATTTTTTCTGCGCTGAGGCAAACAGGGATCGAGTTGAACCTTACAAAAGGGAAAACAGAGGCCTTACTCGTGTTGCATGGAGCTGGTAGTCGCAAACTGCAGCAACAGATCCACAACGATCACTGCCCTGGTATTGACTTTCTTTTGCCAAAAGGCCAGCAGAAACGGTTATGTGTGACTAGAAAATACGTCCATTTGGGTGGAGTCGTGACAGACACAGGCTCGCTTGTGGCGGATCTTCGTCAAATCATTGGTGATGCCGAGAGAATCTTTTCAAGGCTCAGGCCAACACTGCTGCGTAATCGGCATCTTTCCTGTGATGAGCGTGTTCGTGTTCATCTCTTCCACAGCTTGGTCTTGTCAAAAATTCAACAGGGAGCTATGACTTGGTTTTTGCGTACAGGTGGAGAATACAACTTGCTCACTTCGGCTCTGGATAAGTGGCATCGTAGCATGATTGGCCCGATTTTCGGTTGTTCTGCAAGAGGCTCAGATGCACAAGAAATACGCACTGTCATCGGGAGGCTTTCAGCACAGCAAATTCTGGACACTGCACATGTCAGATGGCTTGCAGGGGTTGCCGGTAACTGCTGTGACTTCCTTTCTCGGAGGCTTTGTCAGCATGGACAGTGGCTCAAGGAAGCTCCATGGAGTTTTCTGCTTTTCTTCGCTGGGCGGGTGGTATGAGACAGGAACTCAGTCTCTTCGCTTCTCAATATGGGAGATCAGCTATGCGTCAACTCTTGGCTGGCCGTGAGTACATGCTGACAGTCTTCAGGGCCAGGACATCCCTTTTTTCTCAGGGCGGAGCTTTTGGTCGAGTTCTTCATGTTGAAAAACAGTTCCGGTACTGCTGCAGCATTTGTGGAGACGCTTTTGGCAGTAAAGCAGCAAGAGCTTCGCATTATAGCAAGGTGCATGGACAAGCTGGCACCTTTTCCTTTGTCCAAGGTTCTCTGTGCTTGAGTTGTGGCAGGGAATTTCACACCACTAGCCGGCTCAGACTGCATCTTCGCAAAGTTGACTGCTGCGGTAACCGTTATCTGTGTTCTGACATTTCCTATATGCCATGGGAAAGCATTGAGGATTCGGAGCTTCAACAGATTCCTGCAATAGCTGTACCTTTCGTGCGCCCCTTCTGGGCTTTCCTTTCTCCTGAGAGGGCTCAAACAACTGCCATTGAGGAGCGAGCCGTCAGCAGCGAGATTTTGTGCTATCACCAGTTCAGAGGATGCAGCACGTTTCAGTCTCTTGTGCAGGTAGTTCTCTCTATTGCTAGGCATAATCCTAGCATACTTGAGGGTGCAGGGATGGCCATGTGTGCAGTTCCTTTCCAAATGAGTTCAGCTGAAGAGGCCTTAATCAGAGGCTTGGCTCACACTACGCGGCTGGGTGAATCTCACCAGGCAAACTTTGGCCAATGCCGATTGCTGGTCTCTTTACATCATTACTGCTATGGGCCCAGCGATTTCAACTTCCAGCAATTAGGCAGGTCATTTTCCCGTACATGCGCTTGAATTTATGTGTGCGTCTACCGACTCCAACCACATTGGAAGAAGAAACCATCATCCTGCGCTCCAGGCGCGTTGGGGGCATCCTCCTTTTTCTTCTTCTTAGCGGCTGACGCGTTTGGCTTGGTGGCAAGCTTCTTGCTGGCCTCAAGACGTGAAGAACCACCCTGTGCAACTTTCTCGGTTGCCTTTCGGCTATCCTGGTCGGAATCAACCTCTGCGGCCTTGGGCCTTGCAGCCTTCGAATCCACATCGATTCCTTTCTTGGCGGCTTCCTTTAGGATATTCGCCTTGAGCGCTTCGAAGTTGTCCTGGTAGCCTGAACATTTGCACCGATGCTGAGACGCGCAATTGCAAAACCTCCAAATGTGCATTGTGTCCCCTAGGATCCAGGCGCTGGATAGTTATAGATCTGCCCGCAACCCTGCACTTGAAACTAGGATTACCCAGATCAGATCCCACAGACTGACTCATTTGACCCACATGGTTTCTGTGTTAGTTGAACCGAATTAGACTGCACTCTTCTTATAAAAGCGAATCATACCCCGAAGGAAGAGGCAATGGTACTCTATATCAGTAGCTATAGTATCTCCATTAAATATACAATTCCCTGAGGCCAACCTGATCTGGGGTGTGGCAACTCCAACCCTCAGGGTCCAAGTACCTCAGTCTCAAGCAGTTTTTGCCCAGATGGGCTCCCATACAAGGTCTTTGGGCCGAATCATCTACTATATAAGGGTACGTACTGGCACCTAAAGGGCAGGCGGGACAAGGCTTAGAAACCCAACCCCCCTGCACCGCCAATGCATACCCTAAGAAGTTGTTTCTCAAATTTGGTGTCTCCATCCATGAGTTTCGGCGGCTACAATTAAGTTTTGGGGCTTCGGGATTGCTTCAGGTTCGGCGGCTGCAAAGAGCTCTGGCTCAAGCACATCCACCGACCTTATTCTTCTGAGTCTTCATCCCTAAAACTCCTAAACCCTAAACCCTAAACCCCTTAACCTTAATAAACCTCAAGCCCAACTTGGGAACACTTGCCTCAAGGGTCCAAGGACCAAAATATCATGTGTCCAGGAACCCAAAACCCTGGAGATTACGTTGTTTATGTTACTTGGGACCTGAAGCCATCATGTTTAAGAGTTCTCGGACCCCGAAGGCAATTTCGGGAAATCCTAACCATGACAGGCCTGCATCATACAACTGCAGTCATGAAAGTTCCTGATCCCCTCCACCCAAACTCCACTCAAACTTGGGTCCCATTCTTGATTAAAAACTCATTCCATGAAAAGTAGCTTGCGGGTTAACTACAACTCAAGTTTACGTTGCTCATCAGGGTTTTTTGGTGCTAACGGAACTTGAAAAACGCTTCCACCAATGACCCAGGGTAGAGAGGCTTGGCCAACATTACCAACCTGCAACCGTGCACCTTAAACTCTAAGTTAGACCCCTAAACCCTAAACTCTAAACCCTAAACCGCGTAAACCAGAAGTCCTCTGACTCTGGTTGAGTCAAGAAGGCCAGGAGTAGGAGGATAGCAGCTGAGCCCCCTAACACCAGGGAAGCGATCTTTGCTGCACGCCCCCAGCGCATGGCTTCGACCAAGAACGCTTGGGAGGAATTTAAAAAGCAAATCCCCCTTCAGGGTTAAGCAAACCCTCCCACCCGTAGTATAGGGTTTTATGTTTTACGGTACCATGTTAAGGCCTAGGTTCGGGATTTTCGGGAAAGCCGCTAGGGATGGTATGGGCCATGCAACTTTCTTGATGCTGTGAAGGACTAGGTTGTTGCGTGTAGGTGGTTTCATCTTGGATCTTAGCCCTAAATCCTAAACCGCGTGGCTTTTGCGCTGTTGGGTTTAGGGATTGGGGCCGGAAGGATCACGATTTCACAGCCGAGGCTTCGGATGGTTGGAGACAGAGGACTTTGGGACTTGGCCTACACTACAATTCCCAAAAGGGGGTTGGGGAGGGGAGATGTCTAGGAACCTGCGTTAGAATAGGAACCCTGCTACAGAGACCCGTCTTTTTGAATTTAGGGAAATCCCGTGAATGTTCGGTCCCAACGTGGGACAAGCATGGGCTGGCACGGACATGTTACGACACGGGGGGCATACACCTGAATTTTGCTGTTAGGTAAGAGCTTCTCATATGGTCCATATAGAGTCCTCCAAGTTGTACGAAGGACGCAAAAGACCTGTCCAGCCCTGCGATGCAGCAGGTAGAGTCGGTAGAGCTGTGGAACAACATACATGATTCCGCGGGCCTTCATGGAAACAACCGGAGCATGTACCTACGACATTGACCCAAGTCCACTGTCTGTCCTTTGTTATGGACACGCTCCCCAGGATGTCAGTCTACAAAGGGGATCCTTTCAGGTTCCACGCTTTTGGGGGAGAGTAGAAAAAATTGTCTGACAGATCTCGAAGAACCCCTACATAATCCCAGTTCCACGTATCTGTCCATGTCCTGTTCATTTGATTCTCCCTGATTGGTGTAAGCTTCCTCTATACCCCTGAAAATTCCAGGCCTACGGAATTGGTAACACCTCAGAGCAGCTGTGCAGTAATCCGGTATGGTTCATAAGAAGGAAGAAAGAACACATAGCAAGCTCGAAAGCTGGGAGCGTTTCGTAAATTGTCGCCATTACCCAAACGTCGAGAAGGGAATGTTGGTAGACTCTAGCTAATAAGGACCTTATACGGGATCATATGGTAGGGTCCTGCTTTTGGAGGTCTCGCAACACCCTTGTAATACGTCTCTCACATCTCCTGCAGCCCTGTATCACTTGAACCCTTAACCCTGACCGCTGAATCAAACCCTAAACCCATTCAATGACATCTCAGCTCATTAGCCCCACGACCCATTCCCACTCACTAAGTCTTCAAACGAGCCAAATGTCTTCTCAACTCAAAGCCTACACCGTAAAGAGAGTGTCTAGTTCCTAAACTATTGCAGGATCTGATCCCCAGTAGCCCAGGACTAAAAAGGTCACCCTTTTTTGAGCATAGCTTTTTCTAAAAGGAACTTAGGACACCCAAAAAGGGACAAGGGCTCAGATGATTGGCCCTGCCTAGTCCGCGTCCTTGCAGACCTGAGAGGGGTTTTGGGTTTAAGGTTTAGGGTTTGGGGTTTAGCGCTTCGCCCCCTCGTCTCGCCGAGTGGGCGAGAGGGGCCAATGCAGCCAAGGGCACAAAAATACTGAGAATTTCCATACGAAACGTGTTTAAGGAAGTCTGAAAGAGGCTTTATGCCAGGTCGTTTTTTCCTGAAAAAACGACCCAACATAAAACAGCTTTCAGGGGCGATAACCTTAAGGGCAGTGAAAGGATTGTGCATATTCAGGGGCTGCGACCC
>CAJNIZ010002495.1:10095-25793 GCA_905231905.1 Symbiodinium pilosum
AGGTTAAGGCATGCTGGCCTTACTACAAGATTCCTGAAAATATTTTTTAATTTCTGTTACCTAGAATCCTAATATTTAGCTGAAATTATAATTTCTACTGGGGTTCCAAATCCCTTAGAGCTTAGGGTGTGGTGTCTGTTTCAGGGCAGCCACTTCCATCGGGTCTCAGCAGGTTTGGCAGAGGCTATTTTCCGTGGCCGAAGAATCAGTTCCAGTTCAGCCCCACACCATGGCACCAGAGATAGTCTGGGTTGCTGTTAAGGAACTTAAATTAAGGGATTATCCCCCTATATTGGAGAATCAAATGGAAAAGAAAATGGAAAATGAAATGGAAACTGGAGGAATATACGGATTAAGGAACTTAAATTAAGTTACTATATTGGGGAAACCCTATTATTTACTATATATACCCATTATGGTAACTTAATTTAAGTTCCTTAACAGCAACCCAGTAGTGGTAATCCGCGTTGTTAACCATTCTTCCCAACACCCTTAAATTTCATTCTCCAGCCTCCAACACATCATTTCGCAGCCTGCCCTTGGTTTAGGGTTTGGGCGTGACTTACTGGGGGTCATTTGGACATCAGGGAATACAGCATATTAGAGTTTAGGGTTTAGGCTTGACTTACAGGGGGTCATTCGGACATAAGGGAATACAGTATATAAGAGTCTAGGGTTAGGGTTTAAGGTTTAGGCTTGACTTAGTGGACGTTATTCGGAAATATAACAATATAGCATGGTCTTCGTTTAGGGTTAGGGTTTAGGGTTTATGGTTAAAGGTTGGGAATGGGTGAATATATTATACGGATTCAATTGGGATTATGGCACCCCCTTCCCTATTGAGCGCCACCAACAAGGTGATCATTCGAATAGTCTTTTTGGAGCAGGGACCTTTGGGAGTACACTTTCTTCAAAAGGAGTTTCCAGCCCAAAAGGAACTTACCCTATGGCCATTTTGGGGACAGGTATTTTGAACAACCACCACGTGGACCTGTTTACAAGGATGAGGCAAATAGGCATGCTTGATCAGCCCAAAAGAAACCAAGGAATACATAAAGTCCCCCTTAAGTAGATCGAATATGGCTTTGGGTAGATTAAAATAAGATTTCCATATACCTGATATTCTATCTACTTAAGGGTGACT
The DNA here is from genome assembly GCA_905231905.1 of Symbiodinium pilosum. NCBI lineage: Eukaryota > Dinophyceae > Suessiales > Symbiodiniaceae > Symbiodinium > Symbiodinium pilosum. The sequence continues at coordinate 11,240 of CAJNIZ010002495.1, forward strand.
TTTCCCTGATGAGCACCTTGTTATATACATACTTTGGTACATGCCCCGAAGCTTGCTCCCACAACATACCTCTAAACAAGAGCTGGATACCTGTGAAACACACTCTCCGAAGCATACCCGAATCCCCACACCAGATAGTTTCCCAATGTAGGAGGACTTAATATAGACCCCAAAATACGATGGTCCTTATTATGGGGACTCAAAAAAAAGGGCCACTTAATTCGAGGGAACTCCCAAATGTTATTTTGATATCCCGTTTGCTCGAAACACTCGCGCCCCTCTGACCTCCAAGCCAGGAATGGGTGCTTTGGGTTTAGGGTTGATCTAGGCAGATTTCTTGGGAGGACCCCCCCACCCTGTAACATATCATCCTTATTATCCATTATAGTCACTATTATTGGGTGGGGGGTCCACACAAGAGATTTCCCACAACTCATAAAGCCATCTATGATTTGAGAACAACCCATGTGCTCCCATGAAGCCTGTGCCCTAAACTGCCCTAAACCTTGAAGAGAAAACCCTAAACCCTCCCTCACTTAACCATATAGTACCCCTTAAGTAGGTAGAATATGGGGTAGATGGGTATCTTATTACAATAATACCCAAAGCCATATTCTATCTACTTAAAGGGGACTAGAACCCTAAACCCTAAACCTGCGCAAAAGGTGCAGCCAAAGCCATGGAACCGGCTCACATAGCGCTGGCGCGGGCGATTTGTGGGCTTAGGGTCTAGGGTTTAGGGTTTAGGGATTCGGTTTGTGGGCTTCGGATTCTGCTTACCTAAACCGTCGCAGTATGTAGAATAATGGCCTTGTTGTTTTTTGGACCATGGTTCTACCTACTTTGCAGGTCCAGGTACTTGGGAAACCTAGACAAGGACTGAAAGGTTCGCGCAACATTGGTTCGAAGAACACATAGGGAGACCACTGGTCTGGTGTAAAGCTTTAGGTCTTGGATTTTTGCACGTAGACCTTCATACCTTACGCTGAATTTGTCAAGGCACGGAACTTTGTGGCTAAAAGGTACCAGACATAAAGGTAAGTATCTCAAAACGGGGGTAGGGTACACAGGTGTAGGTTGAACTTCATTGTTATTTTTGTTACCACTAATCCATATATAACCTTGATGAAGCCATTAAGAAATCTTTATAGGCCCCCAAACCTACCCTAGTATAGGTGTTTAGGAAAGGCTTACATTCACAGATCCCATGCCTGTGTCATAGTGTTTCACTTCAGGGTTGAGGGTTTAGGGTTAACCCTAAACCCTAGACCCTATTTAGGGTTTAGGGTGAATTCCGTTGTAGTGTCAGTCAGGCTTTGGGATGAGGGCTTGGGGGTGAGTCATGTTGAGGATATATAGGGTTTGGGGGTTATAGGACAATACAGGGGTTCTATAGGGATATATTGCGGGATATCTGACAGGGAATCGGATAGACAACCGAACTGCTACATCATTTAGGGCTTAAAGATATAACCCCAATGATGGAGAATCAAATGGACCGGACATAAACTGGGAAATTGAATGGAAACCGGATGATTTTTGGGTTAACAGGGGCTGCCAGGTCATTTCCTGCAAGGACTGTCATCTCCGAGTGGAAGGGGGCAGGTAGTAAGGGACAAGAAGAGGTCGAGTTTTGTTTGGCTCATCCTGTCTGCCTGCAGACAGTATTTGGGGTGCGCTTTTGGTGTAAACCCTAAACCTTAGACCTTAAACCCTAGACCCTACCCAGACCCCAAAAGTAGGTAGAACAATGGCTCGAAACCCCTTCCAACAGCCCAAAAGGCCATCATTCTACATACATTTGGGGTTTAGGTAGAGCCCAAAACTATTCTTGAATAATGTTAGGATGGGGTCTGGTTTCTAGCGAGCCTAAACCCAAGGCCCTAAACCGCACCAGGGTTCAGCACAATTCGCAGGGCCGGATTGGGATGCACATTCGGGTTCCCAGGTGGCAGTCTGAAGGTTTCTATGCAGGTTAAATGGGGTTGAGGCGTTTAGTGGTTTAGGGTTTAGGCAAGATGAACTTCTGGACACTGTCATGAACAGCTGAAGAGGCCTCCCCATGGTCAGGGGTTGAGGGTTCACGGCTTAGCGCACGATTCATTAAATGGTGGACAAAAGAGTTGTAGTCGTTATCACCGTATTGTCCCAAGATGTTGCCCTAAAACACAGTCCATCATTTTGTTCGGGCAGATTTGAGTATGATACGCTTCCTTACATCGGATTCCTAGAATAACCCCCTTGCCCTAACAATGAATCCCCAGACTCTTCTAGTCTCACAATGTATGCGGCCAATATAGTGCCACTATACATATACATATAAATATATATATGTGTATATATATCTTCTGGGGGCCATTTATTGTCAAAAGGGTGGGGAGGTGCATAAGAAGGGGGATTAGCGCAGGTCTTTCCATTTGTATTTCAAAAGTTTGCCAGGGCCAAAAACTCCCGAATGATGTGCAAAGCCCCACCCTGTCATACGCTACACGATTAACCTTACTTGGAGGATCAGAAATCATCCACAGTCATCCCGAGCATTCATCTGTTTAGGACGTCTTCCTGACCGCCTAAACCCTACAACTTAGTCGTAATAGCAATCGTACGGTCATGAGTAATACCTTATAAGCACTAAACCCTAAACCTCCTACACTCTAAACCCTACCAGGAGGCGCCTTGAGACCTTAGAAGCACCGTAGTCCACCCTGATTTGTAACAAGTTTGTGCCTGCAATGTCCCAAAAAGAAGAACCCGGGAAAGCTAGGCAGTCCTGGCAAACCCTGAGCCACAGAGCTTGGGCTTAAACCCTACTCAAACCTTAAACCCTGATCAAACCATACTAAGCTCTAGACCTTAAACCCTCAAAGTATGTAAAATTAATGGCCTTTATGGCTGTTATTATGGCTTTGGGGCTGTTGCTGTACATGCTTTTAGGGTCTAGGTAGACCTTAAACCCATGTGTCCCCTGCCAGCTGTACAGTCAAGCTGCCGTCCCTCGGGTCGTTTCCCTTTCGCGCCATGCTGCGGCGAGCATTCTTGCTCCTGGGTGCCATGGCTCATCCAGAAGGCACAGATACCATACGGTTTCTGTGGTTTGGGGTTTAGGTAGTTAGGGTTCAGGGTTGAGGGTTTAGGGATAACACCCAAGGATGGAGAATCAAATGGAAAAGAAAAGAGACAATGAAATGGAAACTGGGGACGTCTAGGGCTTATTTAGGCTCAATTACCTCCATCATGGTCCTAGATTCCTCGTAGAAGCATGGTATAGGTCACATAAGCGGTTGGCGTTTGTCAGTCCATCTCTTATCTCCCCCGTGCATATCACGCCGCATGTCCGTTTTTGGGGGGCACACATTCTCCACATCTTATGAGTTTAGAGTTCAGAGTCTGAAGATTGAGAGTTCCCCGCTTAAGGCCCAAGTGAGTCAGCCTCAACTCATCACGAACATTTGGTTGCTGTCTTGGTGAGCAACGGTCTCTTTGGTCAGACGACCAACCCTAAACCCTGGAACCGTAAACCCTAGGCTTTTAGGGGTCTAGGGTTTAGGGTTTAGGGGTTTATAGGGTTTAGGGTTTAGGGGTTTAGGGTTCAAGATCACACGGCTTAGAGTTTGTATTTCAGGGTTTTGTGGTTCAGCATGCCCAGGGATACGCGGCAGACACCTTCAAAGGACCTTAAAAACAGTCTCTCTCCTACGGCCCCCATGAAAGGATCAATGTTAACTTGGGATCCTGTATACTTGTTGGTTGACTTCGCTCATTGCAATGGTGCGCTCTGTACTCTGGGGGGGGGGGGCATGAGATTCCTTCTATTTCATGTTAAACAAGACCTTTTTTTTCTTCCTAGGGTAATAGGGCCCCCTGGCCCTAAACCCTAGGCCCTAAGCCCTGAAACCCTAAACCGCATGAGGTTGGAGCAGGTGATAGTTGGGATGAGCGCGGCTGCATGGGATTTTCAAGCCAATTCATTTCATCCTGGTACACTAATACTGAACCCCCACCCACCCCTAACATTGAATATTTCCCCCCGATATATAAAGTCTCTTTTGGGGGATTTTTTTTAGGGATTTTAGGGGTGAGGGGTGTTTAATTTGCACATGAGGGGATTGTGTACATGCAAACCTCCATCTAATCCCAGCTTGCATCTAATTTTCCATGTAGTTGTTCGACTGATTCTCCTTTATCCCAAAACCCCGAACCCATCAATATGACTCAGGTAGGCCTTAAGTTATATCCAGATAGTAAGCTATAGTTACCCTTTCAGATGACCTTCATGCTTTAGTAGTATTCCTACCTAAACCCTAAACCCTTAAAACGTTGTTTTTCCATGGGGCCTCCATTTTTCTCGGCCTGGACCCCAAAGCCTAAACCCAGCGAGTTCTGAATATAATTCGAAGGCCCTGAACTTCCCTGAGCCCTAGACCCTAAACCTCGTAGATAGCTAGAAGGTCCTGAGCCGAAACGCCTAAACCCTAAGCCCTAAATTCTAAATCCTAAACCCTGAACTTAAAACACTGAAGCCTAAATTCTAAACCCTAAACCCACCATACCACTAGAAGGCCCTGAACTCTAAATCGTGCCAAGGTGTGGGCGTCTTGACAGTGTTGAGCCAGGATGCTGGAGACCTGCCAGGGCAGGCAGCAGATTCAAGGGGTTAGAACTTTTAGGCTTGGCCCTCAGTACAGTTTCAAAAAGCTTTCAGGGCTGAGGGTGACTTCGAGCAAAGAATTTGACGCGGTAGTTTGGGTCCATTTTCCCAGAAAACCTTCGAGATTCAAGGTCTTCTTCGGGAGTCGCGTGCCTTTCTAAGCCCAAACGAATCCTTACTGTAGCAACCCCTTCAGCAAGACGACCGAGCTTTTCTGAACATTCTCGCGTTGGGCACTGTAGTATTTCAACATAGGTTCCCTATGTATTATCTTATATCACCCGCCTTAAACGAATTTAGACTCCAGCTCATATTATCGGAGTTTCTCTAAGAATTGGCACCCTTCGCCACATGAGGCTACATGGAGATGAAGGGGTTTAGGGTTCAGGGTTTTGGTCTCCTTCAGGCATGATATAATAGGGACGGTGTTGAGACACTCCCAGATAGCTTGAAAAAGGCCCTGCCAACTGGTGCAGCTGCCCGTGCATGATCAATTGCATTGGGCTCTCTCGTGTCATCGTTCGAAAAGTTGCTTGATATGTAGCATATTAAACAGCGTGATTTTGCACGATGTATTATATTCAACAAAATTATTCTCGTGAAAGTCCTGCTACCACTCCCAAGAGACACCCCTATACCTTGTGTATATGTCCCAACTTACAAGGTTTTCAAGGCAGCTTTATGGTGATCCTTTCCCCTAGTATTAACCCCCCCCAAACTACCCATAATATTAACTACTCCCAATATACTAGAATATACCACATAATGGGAGTATTTAAATTAGAGGCTGTGGGAAAGGTTACTATTACCCAAACCCCAAATGTATGTAGAATAATGGCCTTTTGGGCAGTTTTAAGGCGTTTTGGGCCATTATTCTACCTACTTTTGAGTGTAGGTAGGGGGAGGAGGTTGTTTAGGATAGACTGCCGAGGCGGCCTGGTTTTGCGGTTTCGGGTGTAGGGTTTAAGGTTTTGGGTTGAGAGTCTAGAGTTTAGGGTTTAAGGTCTAAGGTTAGGGTTCAGGTGTTTCAGATAAGAAGCGTGAAGAACCAAAACCATAGCGGGGACGCTCGTAACCCTGCGACTCTACTTGGATGATCGTTTGACTTAGTAAATCTACCTACTATGCCTAATAAAACCTGCTATAAGCCCTAGAACCCAACCTATTAAAGTCAAAAGATCCTCCAATAAGCGGCCGTGATGGAGGATTCGAGGATCTTCCAGGTACTTTCAAGGTTTTAGGGATCTCGTAAAGCAGATAGACTGGTGCGACTAGCTGCTGCCAAACGTGTTGCAGGGCTCAGGAATTGGGATTTGGGACATTTCTCATGTGCAACGCGCCTTAGGGTGCAGATACCTTCAGGCTTTGGGCTTTAGGGTTTAGGCTTTGGGTACCAGATACACATCACTCTACAGCATTTGGGGTTATAAGATATTAGGATATGCTATACTGCCACATTGTTTTGTTACTTGCGCCCTCTAGCTTTCCCTTTTGGATACCAGACTTGGTAGTCTGGCCCAACAGGGGGGCCCCAGTTTAGACCCCAAAACATCATCACTTAGGGTTTAGGGTTCAGGGTAGTCCTTAGTGACCCCCAAAAGGGCCACCACGAATTTTGGCACACGTCTACTTACCCCCCACAAGCTTCATGCTGAAGCATGTCCGCTTCACGCCTGGGGCTTCCCACCGTTAACATTCATGCGCTTCAGGGTTTAGGATTTAGGGTTTAGGGTTTAGGGAGCATTCATGGGTTCCCCTAAACCCTAAACCCTAAACCCTCCCCCCCGGCTTCGACTTCACTAGCTGGAATTGGCCAGAACTGTCCCTAAGTAAGTCTTTCTGAAGGGTGATGGTGGGGGCAAGGGGACACATCAAGCATGGAGACCACATGAACTACAGTCTAAACTCCTTAAAGGGGATTCTATATGGGACTACTATAGAGGTTGCGAAGGGGGGTACTAGGAGTTTAGACTATATCTCATTTGAACTATCAGGATTGCAAGGGGCATTCTGGAGGCCCCAACTAAGGGTTCTGTGACGATCATGTTGCAAAACTTTCACGTAAGCGGTACGAATATGAGGTCCTACCTGGGAGTGCTTGCAGGACTGGTACAGGACTGGTCTAGGTTTTGGAGTTCTTGGCGCTTCTCAGGGAAACTCCCCATATCTTGCTTCCTGGGCAGGCCGAGAAGTGCGATGGGCAGTCATGCGTAGAGCATGAAGATACTGCTCTCTTGCAGGCCGCAATGATCCGATTCTGCGGGGACCTTAAGCCTCAACCTAAACCCTTGAACCACCCATAGCGAACCCTAAACCCCCAAAGCCCCCCGAGCCCCAGGCCCTAAGTTCCGAAATCTCCAGCTGTGAAGATGTGGCGCTCTTGCAGGCGGCCAAGCCCCATCACGGCAAGGGAAAGAATGCTGTTTACTACAGCAAGATCAAGAATCATGCTCCCTCCAAGCCTGGCCATGCCAAGGGTAAGAAGAAGGACATCCCGGCCCCTCCATTCTACAAGCCCAAGAAGGATAAAGGCAGTCCAGGATACAAGTATGGCCATGACAAGATGGGCAAGAAGGACAAGAAAGAGAAAGAGGATGAGGAGGACGACGATGCCCCTGGAAAGAAGTACGGTCATAGCAAGGACAGGAAGGACAAGATGAGCAAGAAGGACAAGAAGGACAAAGAGGATGAAGAGGAGGAGGACGATTCGCCTGGGAAGAAGTACGGTCATAGCAAGGACAGGAAGGACAAGAAGGACAAGATGGGCAAGAAGGACGAGGAAGAGAAGGAGGATGAGGAGGACGACGATGCCCGTGGAAAGAAGCACGGTCATAACAAGGACAGGAAGGACAAGATGAGCAAGAAGGACAAGAAGGACAAAGAGGATGAGGAGGAGGACGATGCGCCTGGGAAGAAGTACGGTCATACCAAGGACAGGAAGGATAAGAAGGACAAGATGAGCAATAAGCACAAGAAGGAGAAAGAGGACGAGGAGGACGACGAAGCCCCTGGAAAGAAGTACGGTCATAGCAGGGAAAGGAAAGACAAGATGAGCAAGAAGGACAAGGAGGAGAAAGAGGACGAGGAGGACGACGAAGCCCCTGGAAAGAAGTACGGTCATAACAAGGGACAGAAGGACAAGAAGCACAAGATGGGCAGGAAGGACAAGAAGAGCAAGAAGGAGAGAGAGGAGGACGACAACGAAGCTCCGGGAAACAAGTACGGCCACAACAGGGACTGGAAGGACAAGATGGACAAGAAAGAGAAGAAGGAGCTTTGTTTAATGAGCCGCCATTGAAGCACGGCTAGGAAACCCTGACCAAACCCCCGCAGCTGAAACCACAAAATCCGAACGTCTGCATATATCATGCGTCTGAAACCCCAAACCCCAACCAGGAAGCCCTTAATCCCAAGACTGGCATCAGAACCCGTCCAGGACGTTTATTTCAAGAGCGGCAAAAAGGCCAAGATGGTTTTGTGATTTTTGGGTGCTGGCATAGCCTGAGCACGAGCCTGACCACATGGGGGTTTCTCAAAGAGAGGTGTGCCCTTAGTGACTCCAGGGATATACACGGATAAATGATTGCAAATGAGAAGGTGCCAATTATGAAGGTCCATTTTGTGGAGTAGAATATACGTAACTTTGAGAAGTTTTCATACCCTAAACCCTAAACCCTAAACCCTGATGAGCTACAGGATGGCATTTTATTTCTCATCTGCTGCTCCCTGGACAGGTCAAGGGGTATGAAGATGCTGCTCTCTTGCAGGCCGGTTTAGGGTTTTGGGTTCAGGGTTCGCCAGGATTCTGTTCCTGTACACCCTTCACAGGTAGTTCAGTTTCTTCTTGTTTTTCTGGGTGTCGCTTTTTGGTTAAGGTTCTCATTGGGACCCCTCAAAAGGGTACTCACTTGGAGGGTTCAGGTAAGCCTCAAGCCAAAAAAACTCTCAAACACTCAAGCCCCAAGTCGCTAGATCTCCAGCTGTGAGTGTTTTGACCCTTGCAGGCTGGAAAGCCCCGTCTTAGCAGGGGAAAAGGTGTTGCGTACCACGGCAAGGCCAAGCCTAGCCATATGAAGGGCAAGAAGAAGGACATCTCGTCTTCGGGAAACAAGTACGGGCATAGCAAGGACTGGAAGGACATGAAGGACAAGATGAGCAGGAAGGGCAAGAAGGAGAAAGAGGACAAGGAGGAGGACGAAGCCCCTGGAAAGAAGTACGGTCATAGCAAGGACAGCAAGGACAAGAAGGACAAGATGGGCAAGAAGGACAAGGAAGAGAAAGAGGATGAGGAGGACGACGATGCCCCTGGAAAGAAGTACGGTCATAGCAAGGACAGGAAGGACAAGATGACCAAGAAGGACAAAGAGGATGAAGAGGAGGAGGACGATGCGCCTGGGAAGAAGTACGGTCATAGCAAGGGCAGGAAGGACAAGAAGGACAAGATGGGCAAGAAGGACAAGGAAGAGAAAGAGGATGAGGAGGACGACGATGCCCGTGGAAAGAAGTACGGTCATAGCAAGGACAGGAAGGACAAGATGAGCAAGAAGGACAAGAAGGACAAGAAGGACAAAGAGGATGAGGAGGAGGACGATGCGCCTGGGAAGAAGTACGGTCATACCAAGGACAGGAAGGACAAGATGGGCAAGAAGGACAAAAAGGAGAAAGAGGAGGACGACAAAGCCCCTGGAAAGAAGAACGGTCATAGCAAGGACTGGAGCTGCCAGAAGGGCACAAGGGCTAGAGCAGGCACAGGCAAAGAAGGTCACATGATTTACTGGCATTCTTCTTTCTAGGGATTCTAGGGTCGAGCTGGGCCTGTGCCACAGACGGTGTTTCTTTCTTGTAGTCATTTGCCCTTAGTATTTCGGACCAGAGACGGAGAGAGAGCTAAGTACATTTTCTTGTCAAGCTTGCGGAGGGATTCAACAGGCGTGCACACCCCCATGAGCCTTCAAGGTCTATAGTCCCCTTTAAGTAGATAGAATATGGCTTTGGGTATATTATAATAAGATCCCCATATACCCCATAATCTATCTACTTAAGGGGGACTATAAGTACCCAACAATTTGGTATTTGGGATTTGGGTAACGGTAATGGTAACAAAGGTTTTGGGCGAGTACATGACTATCGGGTGCGTGGACCCTTAGAGGAGTACTTCCGCGCCTTTCTTCTGATGCTGACAAAGTTTAAGGCCTAAATCCTAACCCTAATCCCTAACACCTGCTGGCAACAAGGACCCAGTGCCTTTCTTTTGGGTTGCTATTAAGGATTTAGGGTTTAGGGTTTAGGGACTTCAATTAAGTTACCAGAATACGGGTATATACTAAACAATGGGGTTCCCTTCTTATAGGAACTTATATAGTAAAGAATGGGGCTTCCTTGTTATAGTGACTCGATTTGATTTCCGTAACAGCAACCCAGTCTTTTGACATCCTGGGTCCCTGGAGTTTGGGGTTCAGGGTTCATGCCGGTGGGGGGGGTTTTAGGGTTTAGGGTTTCGGGCCGTATCCTGCAATGGCTTTCTGGGCCGTCCTGTGGTGCTTTCAAACAGCCGCTCTCAAAGGCCTTCTGCAAAACCCTCTAACTGTAGCCCAAACCCCTGAACCGCAACACCCCAGCCACAAACCCTTAAGCCTGTACTACAAACCTTACATCCTAAACCCCACAGCCCAACCCCAAAGCCTCAAACCCTGAACCCTAAGACCGAATCGATTCAACCCAGACACCCCAAGTGCCTACGTGGACCCTGTTTACGGGTAGCTCTGGGGGGCTGGAGGATGGCTACTTCAAGGGCGGCAAGAAGGCTAAGATGGAACTGCATCCCAGCGCGAGCAGACGTAAGGTTTAGGTGTATATAGGGAGTACATAGGGGTTATAATAGGGTATATATTGGGGTTATATGGGGATAAGGGAAAAAATGGAAGCTAACATTTAAAGCACAGGGTTTAGGGTCAGCTTAATTAGCTGGACTCCCCACCCGGTAACAGTGACTACGAAGCAGCACAGAAACTATATTAGGGTCCTCTTTTATTGCTATCACACCACTACTACAGGGCGGGTGTCATCCTAAGGTTTAGGATTTCGGGGCTGAGGGTTTAGGGCGAGAGAGGAGATATGTATAATGTGCATATATATATATATAGAGAGATATATAGATGTGCGAGCTAGAGTCTAAACTCTTTGTATGGGGGTTATATCAGGCATCACGTAGGGGACTGCTCTAGAGGCTTTAAGGGAGGTTTTGGGGGATTTCCTACAGTAGGAATAAAGACTCGACTTTTACGATGATGGACAGAATCGTGATTCTCGGGCGTGAGGGGGCCCATGTTAGGGGGTTAGTGAGGATCTTAGAGTTTAGCAACTAGGGTTTAGGGCTGAAGACTAAGGGTTTAGGGTTAGGGTCACAGCTGAGGCTTCAGGCCCTAAGGGTTTCAAGCTTCGGCACCTCAGCCTTACGGTAGAAGTGAACTCTCTGAACAAGTCATATATGGTCCTGAAGTATGGGGTGTCCGAGTTTTCCTAAATTAGCGGTACCTGTATTGCGGGCTCCCAGAAGCTCTTGGATTTGCCTTCTCCAAAAGATTACATGAAATTCTCGGTAACTGGTTCATCTTTAGGGTGCTGTTCTTTGGGTATTCGGACCGCACGGCATCCCGAACGACGGAGTCCACCACCTGGAGAACATGCGGGAGACGTCCAACACGGCCTGGGATTTGCTCGTGGCTGCTGCAAGCTCGAGGCAGACAAACACAGAGGCCCGAATTGATTCACTGATGCTCAACCATCGTGCAACCGGGGCATGGAGTTCCACTGGAGAGGGACGGTCTCAGTACCCAGATTTCCTCCATGTGATGGTGGGCGGAGACTCGACCAAGGTCGACCTGTGTGCAGATCCAGAGATCAAGATCTGGATGGGAGTAACAGGCCATGCGCAGTTCCAAGATCTTAGCTGGTTACTGGACCTTTCAGGGCTTAGAAGGGATGCAGAGTAGAGTCGAAGGTGGCAACTGGAAAGCAGAGATGAGACGTTTCCTTCGGGAGAATGTAAGCTTGAGGGTTGTAGACCCATGACTACCCCTAAAAGCCTTCCACAGCTGGACCTTTTAAACCCGACTTGGAGGTTCAGGGGGAATAACCTCAGTTATCCCCACGACTAACCTATTTGCTAACTTCCCCTAAACAGTAAACCCTAAGAATCCCTAAGCCCCAACTGACCGTCCAAGTAAGCCGAGGCCCGGACAGGATGAAATGCCCGAGGCTCCCGAGGTTTCTGATGCTTCGCAGGTGCCTGAAGGCCTCGAGGTGCCAGAGGTACCTACGGAGCTCGATGCACCGGAGCCGGCCAGCGCAACGCTTGCCTAAATCCCAAAGGTATGTAGACATGATGGCCTTTTTGGGGCTGTTTTACGGGGGTTTGGGCCATTCTTCTACCCCACTTGGGGGTCTAGCTAGGGCTTAGGGGATAGTAGAGCTCTGGGGGTTCACAGCTTTCAGCAGGATTTTTTAAGCCTGGAGATTCTGCGAGCTCGAACATCAAGGGCTTTGGTTAGGGTTTAGGGTTTGGGGTCTAGGGGTGAGTTCAGGGTCTGAACTCAAGATTTCAGTGATTTCTGCATCTGCCTAGCTAGGCTCTTATGCTTGCATACTCTGTGAAGGAAGAAAGCGGCCATAAAGTTAGGCCAAGTTACAGTAGGTGATTATAACGAAAGAAGGTCAGGGTGGGGTATAAGGGCTAAAGTTGCAGATAGCTTGCCTACCTGCAACTTCTGACCGCTGTCCGAGGTCATTCTGACCTGTTGTCTCGATAGTTTGTTGGCCTAGGACTTGGCCTAGACCCTTTCACCCGACCCACTTTTTCCGGTACCCGGCTCTGTATACATCAAGCACTAGGCATGATACAGTCAAGTACCGTAAAAGGGGCTACAAGGATATAAGCCCTGCAATGTTCAACTACAAACTGCTTCCCTAAGTCTGGGTCTAGGGTTTAGGGCTTATTCTCTCAGGGTCGTATTACGAAAGGGGATACCACACTAAGGCCCTTAAGAGTGTCTTGCGCTTTGTGGGGGATTGTGAGCTAAGGTTTGGGAGTCACTATGCAAGTTTCAGTGTCTTTGGGTAAGGTCTCCTGTACAGAATACGTAAGATATAGTAAGATGTTTATCCTCCGTTGAGGTATAGCTTTGTATAAGAGGAACATAACTGCGTTTAGTTCAGAAAGAAGTGTACTCATTCTTCTTTCGTTCACATGTAGACCCCCCATGGCAAATTGTCAGTGCCCGAAGTCCTGGTATATGGTTTCCATCAATTGGGGTGGACCCCAATATAGACCCTCAACAACTATGGACCGTTAGGTCTAGAGAAGTTTCCATCTTGTCTGCCATTCCGATGACATTCTTCGTTTCCTAAACTCTACTAAACCCTTAACCCTGAACCCTAAACCCTGAACCCTAAACCCTAAACCCTGAACCCTAAACCCTAATCCCTATCAGCAGGCCTGGACTGAATGATGTCTTGTGCACGGAGTGCTGGCCGCCGAAATTTGCACAGAAGGTGGCAAGGGGCGCATCGTTGAGTTTAAACGCCGCGCTCCTCAAAGACCAACTGAACCCCAAAATGGTGGAATGTACCTGACATTACTTTAAAACAACGTAGTCTGCTACATGAACTGATCCCCTCGCCCTCAGCATCAATAATAACTTCACCCCCGATCACAAATATGCCTTGCAATGGTATTCATCAGGGGTGTGGGTTATTAGGGGGAGAGGGTCACAAGAAGTTAAATAAGCTACATGAACTACCCCCAAAGCCCTGTCTTGAGCCTAAGCTCTCTAGCCACTAGCACCATAAACCCTAGACCCTTACACCTTCAGCCTTAAACCCAAATCCGAAACCCCTACACCACCACCACAAACTTTTGAGGTTCATTAGGTCCCCACGTCTAGGGTTGGCAACTGGCCTTGTCAACCTCTTCAGGGAGGCTTATACCAAGCTGTAAGGTCCCTCAGTATTCAAAACGGAATGTAAAGGGTTCAGGGTTTTAATGGCTTGTAGGGGATATAAAGTCTAGGAGTCAAAGGGGTAATGGGGGATATACAAGGTTTGGGATCTAAAGGGTTTATAGGGGATACATGGTTTCAGGATTTATGGTTTAGGGTTCAGCTCAGGGCTTTAGGGTTCACGGTCTTCTGTATTGAGGGGATAGGGTTTAGGGTTCCGGGCTTAGGACTCCTAACTTTTGCTATGGCCTGAAAGCAAGTTACAAGAAACGGTATAGCCCTAACTTATACTTCGGCTGGGCTAGTCAAAGATTGCCAACCCAGAGCGCACTTGGGCAGTGATTTGATCGAATGCTGTCTTTAGGGTTTAGGGTCTTCTTGGGTTCAGGGTTTTGGGTCTAGTGAAGGTTAAGGAGTTCTGGTTATGAGATAAGGTTCCATCATGTTCCATCCCTACGGAGATTCCTTTATTGGTTGCGGATGCGAACCCTGAAGATGGTACAGAAAATCACTTCCCGCGTGCATTTTCACAGGCTGGTTCCAGCATATCAGCAGAGTGCTTGTATCATGGATCCTGCCACTAGATGGTCGGAACTATTCCGACTGCATTTTGTGATCTGAGTTTCCATGCGATCCAGCGTGGGTCCCCGGAGAAATGAACAGGCGCCGGACATAACATTCAGAAACACGACCCTAAGGGTCCAAGTACCCAACTAATGGGATATAAGGTTCAAAACGCCATAGCCTCGTCTCTTGGGGGACTTGTGTTCAGAAGTGGAATGATTCCGTGGTGATTTACAACGAAGGAGGCGACCTGCTCGCAAAAAAAGACGCCTTGCAATTCACACGCTTTAGGATTCAGGTTCTAGGGCTTAGGGATCCTTGTTTGGGTCCCTAAACCCCAAACCCT
>CAJNIZ010002496.1:0-25996 GCA_905231905.1 Symbiodinium pilosum
ATATCCAAAATTTATTTGTCCGTTTTTTTTTTTCTCTCCCTCCGCCTCCCCGTCCCCCCTCTCCAGAACCCCCTGACCACCTTTCCTTCAAGGATTCCTATGAAATATTATAGAATCCTACCCTTCCTACCCTTCCTATCATTTAGCTTATCTCTCTCTCTTGGGATCTATTTTGACTTATAGAAATATATAGATATATATCGATTTCAAAATGCCTTATTCTATTTTATAATGATAATTGGATGGTCAATTGAGAAATCTTCCGGATAATATTCAATAAAGAATATCATTGGAAATGAGAGCAATGATCTGAATATTAATATTGAATTCTATGAGGAATCTTGTTGGATATCACTTGCATATAGATATAATAGGCTTTTTCAAGATCTCATATTATAATCATTTTCAATCAATTCATCTAATAGAATGATGATATAAAATTATATCAAGCGTTGATAGATAATATTCGATATATCATTTCAAGGCTCAAACAAATTCTATAATGGGATCTTTGATCTATTTTTTCGTCTATCCTTCTAATAAATAAATATTTGAGGAATAAATATAAATATTTCATTCTCTATATGATTTTCAAGAAGATATCTATAGAGCTCGAATATTATATATATATCTATATATTGGAGTCTCTCCCCCCCCTCCCAAATGCTCATAGATTCCGCATTCCAAAAAGATTCCAAACAAAAAGATTTTGAAATTTATCGCAAGAATGATATTTCAAAGAATCCTTGATACGAAACCCTAAAAGCTATGCCCTACAAACCTGATAATAAAGATCTTCTAAGGATGATAGGAAAGATATTTCCTATAATAATCTTTTATCAAATTCAAGATTCGATTATATAAATATTCATCTATTATCTTAATATTTGATTTATTAAGTGTATTTCTATCATTCTTCTATTTCTGGGAAAAAAATATATGAAAGATCATAATTTATATGAACTCTATTGGGATCCCTATCTGTCAGCATCTAGCTCTTTCATTCCTTTACGAATTCAATCTATAGAATTAAAAAATGATTATATATATATTATTATGATGAAATCCAGAATTGGAAATAGATTTCTCTTATGCTATGAATGATAAACGAAACGCTATTCAATAATTTGCTAGAAGAATCAAGATTTATTCAAAGAGATCTCTATTTGAAATCAAATAGAAGTAAATATAGAATTTTAATTCCCGAATTCCCAAATCCTATATAATTCTATATCAACTCATATATGAAATCCATATCACGAATTAAATGCTCAATAATCCTTATAAGAGATCCTCAATGAATGATATTCAATATAAATCTCCATAGAAAATAATAGAAATAAGCAAGATATGCAATAAGATTTCTTGGGATAGATTCTCCGTGGGATTTAGATGAAAATACGAAAATATGAGATTAAAGATTTATACGAGGGCCAAAACTTGAAGAATATAATTTAAATTCCTGATAAATCACGAAACCAATTTGATGAATATCTCTAGAAGAAATGAATTATTGAAATAGAATCTCCATTTCTAAAATAAATCCTAGATATATTCTACAGAGACTTCTCTCTGAATTTATATATATTTATATAATCTATAACGCTCCCAACGAAATTTAATATTCTTTTAGAAAAGACTATCAATTTATTAATATTTCCAATCTATAATAGAATCCTGCAGATCATTATTTGACTTGCAAATTTCCGAGAGAAAAATATTAAGAAAATAAAATACTATCTATCTAAATTATTCGTTTTTTGCATTTAATTCATGAAAGAGGCTTTATATGAATCATTATATATGTATTATCATATATTCAATCTATAATTTCCGATTCCCCTTTAAAAATCCTTCCTGCGGGTTCTCCATAGGCATTAAAATCTCGAAGATTTTAGAGCCTTCCGAAAAAATTCCCTGCGATCAATGCGACCAAAAATCTATGCATATTCGAATCTTGCGGCATCCTTTCGATATTGAAAAAGAAGAAATCTCGTTATTCAAGATTTCCAAGAAATTAGTCATCTTCATATTCATTTGAGAAAAAAGAATCATCAAAAGATTCGGCGTCCGTATTCTAATTGTAAATTCCCGCCGCCGCCCGCCACGAATTAGAAGAGAAAGAAACGCCGAAAGAAAGAAAAATAAGAACGCAACAACAAACTCTCAAATGAAATGAAGAAATAAAGAGAAATAGGGATGCTCTATTTCCAATCATCCATTCATTTCAGCTCTCGTTCCCTCAAATTCAGAATCATCATAACCTGCGCGTGGGATCCTATTATCAATTCCAATATTCAATTCCCCTCAATATATATATTCAATTTAAGAAAAAATAAACAAAATGAATATAATATCATATATATGAATCTATATATCAATTACAATTCATTCGTAAATTATATTCATTATTTTCTCGTGAAATTCAATTTGAAATATTCTTATTCGGATATATATATATTTTTTCTATCATCTAAGAATTATTATCTAAATAATCTATTCCTTAAATTTAGATTAATCTTCCTATATAGAATTCTCCAATTCTTTAATTCTATATTCTAGCTAGAAATATCTTAATCAAGATATATCCTTAGATCATATATTCATCAAAATATTCTAATATTTCTATAAAAAATTGAATTCATTCATTTTTCCTTAAATTTCTATATAGATAATGTGAATATTATTCTATAAAATATCTTAAACAACTTTGATATTTAAAATCTTCTATTTCAATAAATAGCGCGCGGGCCTGTTTGATTCATTTTGAATATCTTTGAGGAATGCAAATCTTTTTCCAGAACGCGTTTAAGCGATAAATTATCAGGAGCAAGCTCATTCGCCAGAGCTTTTGCAATGTAGCCGCAGAAGCTCCTCCTGCGAAAAGAATGGCGTTCTCCGATGTTTCAAAGAGAGAGCTCATGTGCCACCTTATGCAAGAGGCGGCTGCGTCAAGGCACCGCATCTCAAGATGTTGGAGTGCTGCAGTGCAGGTCACCGACTGCCATCAATGAATTTCCATTTTGATGTGCATGTAGCCTTTTGCTGGGCTGACATGCAGTAAACGGGCTTTGGTCCCTATGCCATGAGGCACAAAACTAAATTAACGCAGGGTTGCAGTCAGGTTGCATCTAGCCATTGGTCAATCAATGATTGTCATGTCTCGCGACGCTTTGATTGCAGCCCAGACAAACTTACTTCCAAGCATTCTGAATCCAAGGGCCTTCTTTGGCATCGCCGCCGGACAACAACAGGCTCAAAGAGAGCTAGGCACACACCGCACAGAAGCTGGCTATGTCAGGGCACAGCATCTCAGCATTTCGGAGAGCTGACAGCCTTCACAACAGCCAGACCTCTAGATATCTTTTGGACAAGTCAACCAGTCATGCCGTCCATGTCCGATACGACCATGGAGCCTCCAACTTCACACTTTCGACTGACAAACATCAAGTTGCATCAGCTTACGCGTAAAGACCTGTTTTTGCCGTTCGTGCTGCAATGTTCATGGCGCCGGCCGACATGGCTCAAATTCAGGAGAGGTGCACTTCCACATGCAGAGTCACATCAGGGCGTGCCTTGGGAACTGGGCCCCTGGTCATGGAAAATACCCTGAAGCGATACATATCCGCGCCAACCAGCAGTCTATTAGGAACCCCACTTTATCTTCTGACTCGCACTCATGCTGGCTCGCGCGGATCCTGTTTTTCGATTCGTTGGACAACACCTGTGTCTGAAGATAAGAGATGTGGCTGGCAACAAGAATGTGCTAAGTTCAAGCGTTGTCAAACAGGCTGAAGGCCTGTGGAGCAAGCCAGCAGTCGCGGCATTCACTGCAGCTATTGCTCTCTAATTCATGCTCAGAAGCTGCCATCTGTCGTGGATGGCCAGGGCCTGTGAGGAAACTTTGGTTTGGGCCTTTCCTCCTTGCACAAGCGGCTGTGCTCTCTGCCTCTCTCCAGCAGGATTATGTCTTTGCCGAGGCTTGGACTAGGATCAAACTTGCAAGCGGCTCGGAGGAGCTCCATTTGAATGCAGTCTCGTCTCAAGCAAACTCGGCTGGCGGTGCCACTCCTTACTGCCTCAGATTTACCTCGCAACACGCCAGCCTTTGATAGCTTGCCAAAGCCATTGCGCAGCTGCTCCTGGCCGAAGTCCGCTGACATCGTGAATTCACTGCCCTCACCGCACACATGCCCAGCCTTGCCCAGCAAAACTAGTGACCTCTCAGTGAGGCTGTACATTGCACGGGATTTGACGCAACGGGAGCCAGAATTAGATGCGATGACCCTTCTCATAGAGATTTAGCTGTGCAATGATTTGTGGCCAGCCGGTCCCAAGTGCACCGTTAAAGCTCTCCGGCATGCAGCTGTCGACTCAGCCATGCTTGTGACCTTTCTGCCCCAAGTCCTCGCAAATCGTAAGCGGTGGTGCGCAGTGCAACAGCGGTGGCCGGAAAAGTGCCAAGAGGCCGTTGTCGAGCATTGCCTGCACGGGACACAAAGATGACATGCAGTGGCAAGCCCTGACCTGTCTTGATTCCCCTTGCAAACCAGGCCCCCAATGCCGGGCACCATCAGCGTTTCAATGCTGAACTTAGGGTCCTTCAATCCTTGTTTTCAATTCTGGGAAGGGCTCGTGCAGTGCAAACACCCTGGGAAACACTCAATTCTTGCGGAGGGCTTGCGCAAATCCAAGCGAGACCCGAAACGCTCGCTTGAGCTATTCGAGGCCGGAGGCCACTTCCCTGGTTGGGGGCTTAGTAATGCTTCGCCCCGATGTGAATGATACCGCAAAAGCAACCAGCTACAAATGTCAAGATACCAAAGCTGAGAGAGGGCTTTCTTGGGCGCGTCCGGGAGTCCCAGAGACGCCAAGACGAGATGCTGGCTTTGATCATAAAAAGTCCCATCAGCTTCTTGGTCTTGCCAGCCGGGCCCATTCTTCTCACTTTGCATCTGTTACAGACTGCCGTTTAGGCATTCCTTGCCGGCTCGCACCTCGTGAAGATATTGCACAGCAGGTGGTAACGGGTCGCCCAGCTGCTGAACTGCCTGGCCCCGCAGCTCATTGACGCTTCTTGTTATTCCTGTCAACTTGCCAGGCTATCTGCATCTCCCCGCCCTTCCCAGACCAACAGCAGCTCAGCATTGCAATCTCCCTCCTCTGCCTTTACTCAAGCTGTAACATGCTGTAACTCTGCAAGGAAAACTCCTTGGAACCAGTGCCTGGCCGGATGGAGTCTGGAGATCCAAGCAGCCTCAAGGGTCAGAGGGCCAATGGCTGAAGCTAAGCACCTGCAAATCTCTTTGCAGCCCACAGTGCTCAGGCCTATCAAGCCCACGCAGCGAGCTCGCTTCACCGAGGCATGCTTCGATACAAGATCTTCCATCTCCTGCAGGCATCTGCTGCTTGCACTATCTTCTGGTATGGACTTTTGAATGAAAAGCAAGCGAACTGGAACCCGAACGCGGTCACATGTAGCAGAATCTACACTTCGCACACCGCATTGAACCACGCAATATGAAGGGCAACGATGGCGACCCCCGACCTGTCACATGCCAGTGACTGTTGGCACTTTTGACAGGTGATGGAGAATGCGCGGGGCCTTTAAAGTACGACAATGCTAGGAGGTGGCCGACCCGACTCGCTTCGCACAGCAAACTCTCCACCCGCAGACCCCAGGCAGTGGATCGCCCAATAACGCTCGGGACGTGAGTTCCTTCAGCAAAGGGTACTTCAAACCATCCCTAAAAACCGTCTCCACACTTAAAGTCTTCTGTGTCCTCCTTCATGATGGGCTCTAGCCGCCTCACCTTGTTTACGATGTCCTCCTGCAAGCGTGAGAGGCAGGGCTTCTGTGTGAAGTGCCTAAACTCTGATCTCCTCAGTGTAGACCCCTTGAGCTGCCGAGTTCAGAGGATTATCCCGACTGTCCCTCTGCCGCCGCAATACCACGGAAACTCAAAGCGCGGCCTGCCCTGATGCCAGGAAGGTTTGAATGCTGACTAGGGGGCACGCTGCCTTGAGCAGATACTTTACGGTCTCATACGCACAGGCCAAAGCCACCTCACCGATGCAGGAAGCTGGTGCTCAAACACTCAGTGAGACAAGGTTCTTACCTTGCCATGGCTTGGGAAGCATGTCCTTCCACTTCTGCTTGCCAGGTGGCAGGGTGAGCGTGGAATGTCGCACCCCAGCCCAGAGCATGATCTTCAAAGTAGTCCTTGATCTTCTGCCGAACCTGGTGGCTGACTCAAGGCAGTTTCTCGTGCCAAGCATCACAGAAAGGTGTCCAAAACAAAAGGGGCCGGAAGAACGTGCTTGCATTCCGAGACGCCCCAACCATGGAGAGTGGCAGAATAGATCCTGTGAGTCCTTTGCCGCTGGTGACGATGTCCGGCACCAAGCCTGCAATGAAGGACAACAGAACTGTGATGTGGCTGCAAATGCCGCATCATAATGCCAACAATCTCGACATTTCAAACTTTTCCTGTCTGGCTTCCCCAAGTGGGCTTCCGGAAAATCTTGTCAAAGCCTTACCAGCCTTCCCACGCACAATCCCAAGCCGCTCGGGAGCCGCAGCCACACAGCAACTTCAGGCTGGCAAACTAGTAACTAGTCGAGCGTTCTCGTGTGCAATTGGCTGCAAACAGGAGATCTACAGATCTACAGCAGATCTCAAATGTTGAACTCTTGCTATTAACCCCCCCAATAGCTAAATCCGCCTACCTCCCACATTGTAATGACAACCCCGCCGGTCATTGCAAAATCCAATCTGCAAAAACTGGCTAGTAGTACTAGTACCGGCTAGCTGATGAGCCTGGATACCCTGAATTGCGGCGGCTCGGGCCCACATCTACGCGCGGGGCATGATAGGCATGGGAGGTTTCGGGATACTTAATGTGAAGTGGACATTATGGGGGCTCTCTGGTGCAGCATGCTAACGCAATGCAGGACTGCCACCCTTGATGCATACCCCAGGTGTCAAGGCACAAAATGTAACCTGACCCGAAGTCCCAAGCCAAAAGTGAAAAATGCGGTTGCAACACAACACCATCCCTTTGAGCTAAGGCTTTTGGGTTGGGGAGGCTAACGGGCCTTCAAAGTGTTGGAATGCAAAGAATTGGCCCGTGCGTCCGAAGCCAACCATAACTTCGTCGCAGATCATAAGGATGCTGTACCTGCAAGGGCGAAAGGACAAAAGGCATCGCATAATTTCAACGAGCACTGCAGAACAGGCTGCGGAACATGATACTCCTGCATAAGCCATAAGCATTCCACATCAGACTGTTCTTCGCGTCTCTTGGCAGAAGACTTTTCCCAAATGCGTGCATAGACAGGGCACTTGTCGCACAGCGATCTGATGCCTTCCATGTAGCCGGGCGGGGGAATGAGGACCCCGCCACCACCAACAATGCTTTCCTGGTGGTCGTAAACAAAAGTTTTTCTAAGTGTTGATGAAAGAAACAGGGAGTGAGACTGAGAGAGAGAGAGAGAGAGAGAGAGACAGAAAGATCAAGCGGGAAAGAGAGCGCGAGCAAGAGAGTTCAAGAGAGAGGGAGACAGAGAGTGCAAACGCCCAATGTCAACGATTGCACTGAGAAAAGCCCCACGCAAGCTGACCACACAGGCACTGCTTAGGCCAAGTGACGATCAAGATGGCAGCAATGGTGTCTGGCCCTTCTGCCAGGATCTGGTCCTCAAACGCGCTGAAAACAGCTCCCTGGCTTAATTTCTGGCCAGCCATGCCTGTGCATACTCAAGCAGCTTTAACGAACACTTACATACATTTACATACCAAAGGCATGTTTGCATGCTCATTGAGTTTAGACTGCGCCTCCAAAGCGACCAAGGCTGCTTCCGCTGAAGAATCATTGTTGGAACTCCAATTGAAGTTTGTTGGCTCTGGGTTGAAGAACTTGACGAAGCCTGAGTGAAAGAGAAGGAGTATAGGCACTGAGCCAGGCGGGCACTTGGCATCCTCACTTGTACGCGGAATCATCAAATGCCTCAAGCGGCCACTCTGGCCGCCTTCGCCAAACTTCCGACGATAGTCACCAGTGGCTGCCAAAGCGAAGCCAGTGGCGCCGTGGTAGGACCTGCGTGCTGACAATGTTGCGAGCATGTTCAATGCTAATATGAGACTGATCAAGAACAGAAATGAAATGACTTGCACCTTGAAGAACGTGTGGGGTGGAAGGAATGCAACGTGATCAGCGTGTTGTTGAATGGCCCCGACTGTTATTGGAGTCAGCACAGCTGACGGACTGCTGGCAATGTCTTCCCAAGAACATCTCGAACTCGTGGTACCACACTGGGCTATCGCCAAATACGCCTCCTACCCTCAATTCGAAAGGCGCAAGCCAAGCCAAACTAGAGACAAAACAATGTTACTGGTATGGTCGTTCACATTAACATCCTTCAGCAAGATGTGTGTAGTGCAACTGCTAAGTTCTTGCGTGCCAGCCAGAAGTGCAGAAAGGCCCTTGTACCTTGCAAAGCCAAGCGAAGAGTGAGGTGGCTCAAAGTGCAAAAGGCAACCTCAAAGCCACACAGTCCGATTTCCAAAGCTGATCTGGACTTGGGCTAGGGTTCGTCTGCGCCGTACCATAGCATTGCATCGTGCGCGCTTTTGGGCAACATGCACCGCTCATGAGCGTGATCTCCTGTTATCCCGTGCCAGCGTAATCAGACCAAGCTGTGACTGAACAACGGTAATTCCGTTCAACAACAGGTCTGTCTTCCGGAGGAAGCTGCGGCTGCAGTTTGGTTGACGAGATCCAATGGTTGTTCAATGCCTTTGAATGAAGTGCTGGTACAAACAGTACCCGGCTTGTGGTCAGAGAGTATTGTCAGTGGCCGTCGGTAATTTTTGTCCAGGACCATCACTTATCATCTCCTGGCACCTATCAGCTGGCCACGTTCCGCAACAGTGGCCTTGATTCTCACTCGTTACCTTTCGGACGTAAGATTGCGGGGTGCCAACATTGTCACTGTGGCATTGCAACTGTGTCTTGCCAAAGGCTGTAACCATGTATGTGGCGTGTTGAGAGGCGTGCTGCCGCATAGCATCTCTGGGAGCCTTCTGAGCGAAGACAGCATTCTGGAACCACCTCTCAAGACAGGTCCCAAGCTAGAGGATAACGCCGAGGCTGCCTCCTGTCGTCCTATCTGCCAATTTTGTCCTTACATTTTCTCTTATAACAAGGCTCACATGAATCCCAAATTGGGATCCTCTCCGGAGTTACCAACACTCCCTCCTAATTGGGATTTAAAGCATGCCCATGATTCGGTCTGTCTTGCTTCTCTCCTCAATGCGCACGTTTGCTCCATCTTGTCTAATGAGAGGCCCTGGTAAGGTTCTTCTCCTTGAACTTGATAAATGCGTTCCTATGCCTGTCAACTCCCTTGAGCGCATCCGTTACTCTCCTTGTTAGACTCTCCTTGCGACTGTTGCAGATTCAGTACTACTGGGGAATCTGAAACAATAACAACGGACTGATGTTTCGAACTCTCCCAGGCGACTGCTGCTTCGAAGTTTTTGCGTCCTCTATTAAGGCGCTCGCTGTCTCTCGTTTGGTTGTTCAATCTGTTAAGAGGTAATCCATGGATAGTGGGCGACTCAACCCCCAACAGTTCACCAAAGTAACATGACCATGTGATTGTTAGAGCTCTCCATTTGATCTTTAGGGCTAAGCTTCCATTCTATCATGCAATCCTCCAACCGAACCACCATCAGAGGATTCTTCCAACTGGTGTTGCCCCTGAGCCAGAAATCCAACCGGTTAAACCATTGCGCGATTGTACAACACTGTGCTATGCGTGACTGTGCGTGTTTTCCTACCCACCACCTGCGGCTGCCCGTGTCCAAACATTGCCCCCTTTGCCCTGCGCAAACGCTGTGCAAAGAAAGGTTGAAGCCACATGCTATCCAGGGAAACAGCCATGCTAAGACTGAAATCAAGGGAATTAAGGGGCACCCAGAAGGGGGCAGCACATTCGGAGGGCGGGAGGAGGTATTAAGCGAAGTTAGCAGCGCCACGCACCCCAAAACGAACTTATTCGAAAGGTTGGAACTGAACACTGTTTGGAACGAAGTAAAACAGCTTCCACGAAGCCTCCAGGCCTGACGCAAAGTTAGACGAACCCAAACAGGGTAAGTACGAACCCGGCACGGTTTGACGAACACCCACAATCTAGCTGCGAAGGTGTGCATTTTGAGGCAGGCAGAGCAGATCACGAACCTGGGGTCTAAGGGGACCAAACAAAAGTACCAGGGGTGCGAACGATGGCACGAACCCGGCTCTCACGAATCGCCCAAGATGGCACGAACCCAGTTTGCACACGAACCCGCGAACCCGTCACGAACCCCCACAGGGTTAGACGAACACCCCAGGGTTGTTACGAACGTCTAAGGGGTGGGAGGGGATTAGCCGAGTCCTGACGGACATGTGCAGGCTTAGACGGAGGGCTGGCTGCTTCGACGAACGGCTCAGGGCGGGAGGAGGGTTAGCCGAACCCTGTCAAATGACGGTGGGGTGGATATCACATGCGCTGCCCCCATCTGGGCTTCCCTGAGGAATGGCCGGGGAGTAGAACATGGCCAGAAATTAAAATCCTGGCGTGCGCACCAAAGGTGGGAGGAATGCGTGCGTTTGGGTCCAGCGTTTCACAGAAGTTTCAAAACAAGCTTCTTATGAAATTAGCCCAGCTTTGCTGACTAGCTTTAACCAAACCTTGGCTAGGAGCTTTGGCAGAAGCTTCAACACATTGATTGGAGCTTTGGTATATGCTTCGAAGTCGAAGCTTTGCTAGAAGATGCTGTAATCGACCAGGAAATTGGAGCTTTGGGAACTTGAATACAGGTTCTAAATTAGGAGTCCGAAGCGTTAATGGAAGCTGTCAGGCAAATGTTTCTGGGAGCTACAATCCAGTAGAAGCTTAGAGGCGCAAGCGGAAGTTCAGGCTAAAACTAGAACAAGAGCGACAGGAGACAGGGCTTTAGTTCGATGGATTGCAGTACTGTAATGATGGTTGCAACACTGGTCATGAAGATGCTGCGGGCTGTGAATCTCGTGATGGACTGCCACTATTCACAAAGTCTCTTGTGTCATCCGCGGTCTAATCTTCAACTCAACGCCACGGCAGAATCCATGATCCTTTCCAACATGTCCCCGCTAGCTCTGAGAGTACAAGGCAGAAGTTCAAGCATGTGCAGGCAGGCCACCTGTGATGAATGGGCAGCGGCTGAATTCCTGCAGTCCTACAGCAGCGCTTTCAAAAAAACCTTGGAGGCGATTGAAAGCAAAAGGTAGAACCCTAATAGGTTTGAAAGCAGTTCTGCTACCGCCCGCAAATCTGGACAGGAGTTTCCCGACTACTCAGATTCTACCACGGCGTGTGACAGCCATTGAAGTTCGCACCATTTTCTGTAAAAAATCTCATGAACATTTAGCCTTTAGCTTTAGCCTTCCCTGAGGTGAGACGAGGGCCTGAACTTGCAAACAGCACGGCTTGCTTCTTGCAAGCCCGTGACGATATGACCCGTTGGAGCAGGCGTCCCCCTTTGTGTGGTTTTGCAGATGTTCCAGATCATCTCAAGCGGAAAACCCACATGCTAAATTTGCCGTGTGAAGCAAGTAGTATATCACGTGATGTGTTTCAGGTCACAAGTAGATTCGGTTTGATGCTGCGCAGTCTGACTGCGACGGACACTGACTGTGCAAGCAATGTGGGGCTGGGTTTAAAAAGGAGATATCGGATCCCCAATGAAACATGCACTGAAGGCCCGGGTCTTAGTGCAGGCTAAAGCATCCGCAATTGACGAGTGTTGGGGTATCTGCGCCAACCCCCCGCTGCGCCTGTGTTGCGTGAGAATCTTCTGCTTGCCGGAGTATCGGCGAGCAATGCGGATGGCAGCCTGTCAGACCAAAAATGTTCGTGTGCGTTGCCCACTCAACAGCAACAATAAACCGTCATTTCCAAGAACTACTAGCAAGGTCGAAAAGAGCTTCAAGTCTCCAGCAAACTACAACAAATTAAGGGCATCTTGCTCATGGGCTTCTTGGAGAAGAAGTGAGGACGCTCGGACTCATGTGTAATTGCCGAACACATAGTACTACTTTCTGAGCCATTGCTTCTGGCGAATGACCCCAATTGACAAGGCATAGAGAGCAAAGATCAAGACGCGGCTGCTGCACCTCATTCGCTTCACCTCCACCACTAGGAAAGAGGAAGCCTCGCAGGGAAAGTCTTCTCAAAAGGGCAAGCATAGCGCACGCGGATGAAGCGTGACTTCAAGGATGAGGAGCCATGCCAGGTCCTAGGCTTTCCAGAAATTACATGTCCCACCTGTCAAGTCGCCAGGCGAGACTTCTGCCAACAGCCTTGAGCCGTCAAATCTTTGCAGTGATCTGCTCCCAAGTTATACTCCCCGTGGTTGCTTTTGAGCTGCAGTGATCTTGCAAACACCCCTACATCACGAGTGTGTACATGAGCAGCTTCGCAAACTACATATAAACAGAAAATAGAAATTCAAGGGTAATTCTTTGGTATGGGTGAGGATCGCTTTACAGGGTTTTGGCGAATTGTTCGTACCTATCGTTTTACACTGTTTTGCCAGATCCATCGCCTGGATGCCCCACATCTTTGCTTGTGGATGGCATCCTTGTACGTCGCCCATCTTGGGGTATCATTTTGGGGAACGCCTATCGTTTACTAGCTTTTTCTTTCATCGTCGGGATGATTTAATCTCCACCCGACCTTGGCCCCTACGCGAGAAGAAGGTCGGTTGTTCAAATGGTCCGAAGCACAGAACAAGGACTGAATATGAGCTACCAGCTACCAGGGCCTGGCCCAAAAACCTGAAATACGAAATTGTGTATACCCAACATCGCGTCCCATCTTTTTCTTTGCAAGCGAAGGCCTATCAAGTTAGATTTCCTGACCTGGGGCCTCAGGGTTTTGCTATGGCTTGGGAAGTAGTCCGCTTCTAGAGGGATGGCACAAGAACGGCTTGAGTTAACCGGCTTTGGAAAGCCTTATTAAACTCTAGTATGAACGAAGCTATGGCTTAAAGGATATTCTGAACATTTACCCTGATAGGGAGAGCCCTATATCGCCAATTGGTCATGGATCCCTTCAATTCAATGCGCCCTGTCCGTATGCCCTTGCATCGTGGATGGCAAGGCTTCTACATCCTGCACGTCTGGTGAGATTCGATGGGATCTACCCAATCAATTCATGCTTCTGGCTGCAATGTTGGCCATAGATGTGCTCACAGTTTACAGTGAAGCACGACTTGGATTGGTGCTGATCGGTGCCTTCCCGCATACCTCCATAGCCCAGCGCCTAGGCGTCCTAGGCCTGCACCTAAAACCTGAGAACCTGAGAATGCAAATGCAAGAAAAGTCCCCTCCTGTAGCTACTCAGTCTAAAAGGTTTGCATCTTCTTGCAACTGCGCGGCTGCGCCAACCTTGCACGAATTGGCGTCAGGCCAAGGCCGCCATACCTCAAAGGGGGAAAAAAATACATACATACATACATACATACATACATATATCATGTTCACCCAGCAGCCTCCTCATTACCATAAGGATCCTCAATGACTCACAGCAAGAGGCAACATTATCAGCAACACGTGCACTGGCTCAGCGGGGTTGCACGTAGGCTAACGAATCCATTTGCTCAATGACGCCGTGTTTGATGCTATCCTGAGTGGATGTCTGGGAGCAACTTCAGGATATGAAGCGTGGCTGGGCTTGTAAACTTATTATGCAAGACTAAGTCCACTGAAGGCATGTTGCAAGACTTGTGCGGCAATACGATGTGTGCAAGGTCTGGACCCTGTGGCAGGAACCAAGGGGCCGGGATGGTGTGCCCAAGGTTGGCACAAACAGCCTGGCTGGTCCAGTCCAAGTACCTAGGCTCTCAGTGACGCAGTGAAACGCATTGATGAGGCTCGGACAACATTTTGCCGTCCATGCCACGGGCAACACGCATGCATTCGTTCATGGAAATTGCCAGACACTTAACATGGGAAATTGCAAGAGCACTTGAGCGCTCACTTAATTTCGTATACTGGAATATGCAGGAATGCATTGCGTGCAACTAGGTGCACGTTCGAGTTCAAAGGCAAATCGCGGGCATCCGCTCAGGGCTTCTGAGAAAAGCTTACGCAAAATGAGGTGCCGAAATCGCTTGCAATCCCGCTGGCTTTTGTGCGTTTAGCGGCATCTGGCGGCGAGCCACTGGCTTGCAAGCCGCAAAGTCACTAGAAGCTCGACTGCATCATGCATCTGCAAAGCTCCGACGTTAACTGTGATTGCTGCCGAGAGGCTGTTTTCCAGTGGAGTCATATAGGTATACGCCGTCACCGCGCACCACGAAGGGAAGCTTCTGCGACACGGGCCCTCTCTTCAGGTCAGCCTTTTTGGGCCTCCCCGAACACCTTTCCCTGTCTGGCCTGATTAGCCTTTTCTAACCCTTCCTTCAGAAAATGCTGGCTGATGGGCAAACAGGGCTCCTCCACAGCACGGCTCGACGTCCAACAAAGCATTGCCTGAAAATGTGGCTCCAATTTTGCAACAATGATAAAACTACTCGTGATACACTACTCAGTACTCACTACTACGTAACAACAACAACAACAACAACAAAAACAAAAGAATGCAAAGGTTTCAACATGAGACCAAAACGCTCCATATTCCCAATGCCAACCTGAGGCCTCTGCCCTTCTCACCTAAGCTTCCTGTCAGCAAAGTGGATCAAAGTGGCATGATCATGGGCGGCCCTGCGCAGCTCGGCCTCTGACCTTCGGCAGGCACAACATACCCACAAGCTCTTGCCAGTCCCACCAGTCAGCCGAAGCGACCACTCAGTCCTCCAATGTGAAGTCTTCGCAGTCGGGGCGCTCGAATAATGTGCCTTGCCCACTGCTCACTTGAGCGCTCACTTAAAGATGTATACTCTGTATCAGCCGATGAGCGCAAACACTTTAGTTTGCGTCAATGTGAATACATGGAGCCCGAAAGGTGTACAAATGTAAACAGCCCCCACCATGAAAATAAACAGTCCTGTAGCAGATCCTGAAGTGTTTTCGGACCCTTGTAGGCTTATGGCTGCTCAACTGCTCAACCTGTTTGGACCGTTGGATGGGCCCCAAGCCCAGGAGCTTGTGCAGTGGGAGATACGGGAGACCCAACCAAGCTTGAAGTATTTCCATCCTACAAAGTCTAGTATCTCGTATGGGAGGAGAACATCCAAAGTCTTGCAGCCAAGCCAGGCTGTCTGGGAGGGCTCAATACATCACTGCCAGGCTGGCTAAATGATCCTAGAGGAGCCATGATTGATTCACAGTGCTTGGCCAGGTCGGCCAGGTGTTCTGATTGCAAGCTGCCCAACACACTCAAGCAAAGGTTTGCACACGCATTTTGCAGCCAAAACACCACTGCTGCAAATGCCAAGAAAACCCATTGACCAAGTGTGCTTGTTGCATGCGCTAATGGGGGGGAAGTTCACGCGCAGGCACACTGTCTGTTGGCATGGCGAGCGGGCCCCTTGTGAGGAAGTCTTCTGAAACGGCTCAAAAGCACTGGAGCTGTCAATTGCTCGTGAATTTTATGCGGCAGGTGTAGTTTCTGCGACTCCGTCTACAGCTTCGAAAATGCCGAACGTCAAACACAACGGTTGAGAGAACACTGAGAAATCTTTGCTGCTCAAAGAGCTTCACAAAATGCAGCTTGCATTGGAAAATGCGCTCCTCAACTGCAGGCCTCAAACCTCCAGCGTTTCATTCAGGATACTTTTACAGCTGCTGAAGCTCGGAAGGCCCACATTTTGATTCATGCAAAAGCTCGTGTCGTATCCTGAGCCCAGCGCCTGCATGGGCAGGCTTGGGATGTGCTCAACGCTCGATAGCCCTGGAATCATATCTGCCTGCGGCCCGTGGCATTCAACGCAACTCTCAGAATGCTCAGAATGGTGGTGAGTCCAGAGGATGCATGTAGGATGTATGCGCAGGACGGACAACGAATACGGCCTACTTCATTTCGACTTTGAGTTTGACTGAATGCCGCTGGGTGCTGATGAGCCAGCCCCTCAAAGGACTGACATGCTTGATGAACTGCAGACACTGCCAACTGTGTGAAGCATCTGCTACTCGCAGCAATATCCAACTCAAGGAGAAGTGCAAGCATCCTGGACGAATGAGCATGCAAGTAGCCATTCAACAGAATCAGAGCACGATCCACTGTCTCTCCTTGGGCAGCCCCGCCAGCAAGCTGCTTGAAACGCCTCTTGCCGTTTTCTGCAGGATCACCTGCCACTGACTGCAAAACGAGTCACGGTCAACATGCTCCCAGAATCAAGTGTTTCAATTCAAGACAGCTGAGCTGCAGCACCTTACATTTGGCCGAAAACACGCGTATTGCTGTCCTTACTCGTGGACCTTCTGACCTCCTCCCACAACACCGTGATCAATCTTTGCTGGCCAAATGACCCAAACACTTGTTTCACCGCTTGCTGAAGTCCGAACCTTGCCGTTGCTCATCGTGCTGTGCTCGGCTTCAAAGCAACTAAAATGCCGCAAACAAGGACAAATGCCTTGAGCCGAGCGGCAGACGTCAACCCTAGCCCTGGTCACACCATGGAAACTGAACGACTTGGCAATTTAGGAAAAGCAGGGGGGTGCTCCACGTGTGAGTGAGCATCTAACGAAGAGGCTCACACTTTGTGCTGATATGGAAGCTGGACGCGGCATCCACGTACCTGCAGAGGAAGCCCCCTGAGGTGCCTGAAGATTAGAAAGACGGCCCCTGTGCGGGAGATTAGATGGCCTTTGCAGCCTTTACAGTTTGCTACACGAACAAGCAGTTTTACAAGTATTGCAGGAAGTGTTGTGAGCTTTGCAATCAGTGCATGCGTGAATGTGCTGGAACATGACAGTTGCAATCACTGCACGAGTTTTGGACATGTCGCTTGACTAGTTGCAACCAGGTTTTCATTAAATTAAATTGGGCTTCAGCACGAACCAAAACTTTTCACTCCTTATCAAAGTGTGAATCAGCGGCTTTCCGACAAGGCGCCGGGGTGACCCTGCAGGGGCAGTTGGCACTTAGCCTCCTAGTTCAGGCAATTTTTGAAACCTTGGCTTTTCAACAATCCGGAATATGCACTTCGCATCGGACTGAGCGGGGTGTTCACTCGATCAGGCTTCTGTCATTACTTCTGATTCTGCCATTGCCGTGCTGACAGTTCTCACCCGTTTACAGGACAGTTGAAGTCTCAGGTCCTGTTTGTGTCGTAAAGGGCTAATGCATTGCTTTCTGCCGCTGGCCAGTTAGTCTCCGTGCTTCTCGCCTTCCTTTCCCTTCGGACCCTCAGGGAATGCAACAGTGCGGCATGTGCACCTGACATGAGGTCTAATGCACTCGGGTAATGCTCTAGATGTGTAATGCACTACGTTGAAGCTCAATCTGGATTGTTCGTAGTGTGGGGTTTTTTCCCCCTCCCTAGTCCCTAAACCCTAAATGGAGGCCTTCGCGGCCCATAAGGCCCGCAAAGGGATCGAGGCCTTATACACCGTCGCACATCGTCCGTGGGTCTCTGCGGGGGAGCTGGGAAGTGTGTACTAGTTAACACTCACTTCCTTCCCTCTCCCTCAGATCAACTGTTGCCTCTGGGGGCCGGCGCGCCTAGCTGAGGGACAGTCCCTAACCCTAACCTAACCCATTCCTTGCGCATCGCTCTTGGGTGCCTTCGCGCGCAGCTAGAGGATGTTCCCGCTACTGGCCTTGGGCTCCTGCGGGGGCAGCCGGGCAGTAGTCACACCGTCCTTGGGTCTTTTCTGTGGCAGCTGGGAGGTGTGTACTAACCCTAATCCCTAAAACCCCATTGGCTACATCCGGGACACCGTCTTCAAGCACAATCAATTTTGGGCACTGCAGCCCACAAAGTTTTGTGGTTTAGAGGGTATCTTGGGTAGTCTTAACAGGCTGTTGTGCAGCCAAGACTTGGCGCCCCTGGGGCTGTGTGTGTGTGTGTGAACCATCCTAGTGCATGGATGCAAGGGGGTCACTCCCAACATGGAGGGTTTAGGGTTTAGGAAAGACAGGGGGGGTGCTCCACAGAGTGTGAGTGAGCATCTAACGAAGAGGCTCACACTTTGTGCTGATATGGAAGCTGGACGCGGCATCCACGTACCTGCAGAGGCAGCCCCCTGAGGTGCCTGAAGATTAGAAAGACGGCCCCTGTGCGGGAGATTAGATGGCCTTTGCAGCCTTTACAGTTTGCTACACGAACAAGCAGTTTTACAAGTATTGCAGGAAGTGTTGTGAGCTTTGCAATCAGTGCATGCGTGAATGTGAGTGATGAAACATGACATGTCGCTTGACTAGTTGCACCCAGGTTTTCATTAAATCAAATTGAGCTTCAGCATGAAGCAAAACTTTTCACTCATTATCAAAGTGTGTGCGGGTGTGTGTGTGTGTGCGTCTCTGAGGCATGGTAGCTCAGGATTCATGTTATATGTACATATCAATAAATATGTATATATACACTGTATGATGCCGTTTTGGGCATGCTTGTTTCATTTTCCGAGTCCTTCATATCTCTGATCATCTTTGTGCGCACTTCTTTGTAAACATCCCGATTCGAGTTTCTAGTGCATAAACTTCCGAATTTTATAAATAAACAAATAAATAAATGCATGTATATATTATATGTATATATAAGGGGGCAACCTTCCTTGACGGCATTTGCGTTTCTTCTTAAAGGGGGGGAACTCGGTATTTGTTTTAATGATTAATGGAAGGGGGGGGGGGTAACGTCAGATCATACAAAGGGGGATGCCCCCATCCACTTCATACAGGCTATCTATCTGAACCGAGATTATATGGGTACCAACGGTTGGGCTTGGGTTCAGATCTATTTAGCCTGAAGGGCGAGGCTTCTGGGACAACGCTCCAAGCGCCCTGCTTTTTCTGCCGTCGCCAGCAAATGCTGTAGGGTGAGACACCTGTAGTGGCCACGTGGCCACCATCAAATGTATCGCTTGCAAGGGGGAGGAAGTATCCTCTGCCAGCCACTTCGCCGCAGCGCGAGAAAAAACCCTTCTAAGAAGGGTGATATCTTAAATTTGATTATACAATTATGCCCAACAATACTGTGGGTCTGTCGGCTACGACCGCTCGTCTATCAGCTCATCTTCTGCCTCACCAATGTACATCCTCAGAAAGCTTGCTGATGATAACTGGCTCCACCCCCTGCTAAAGGCCTAATCTTCGAAGGCTTCCTTGGGATGCCGAAGCGATTTGGTGACAGTGGCTGGTTTCAGGCAGCGTAACATGAAACCGCACAAGAGCTTCATAGAGACGGTAAGTCGGTCTCAGAGCATTTACTACGGCAACCAGCTGCATTTGAAGGTGGACAAGAAAACGCAGCCAATGCACAGTCCACTCCACAATGTAACCTATCGCGAGATTATCGTGTGGGCGCAGCAATGCAACGAATCCCGGGCCACAATGATGCCACTATGATGCCCGCTGCTTCCGAAGTAAAGCCTACCGCGATGCGAACTACATGCACATCTTGGAGTTGCAATAAGTTGCACAAGTAGTCAGACATGCAATTTTTCGCGCGGAATTGTTTTCTGAGTCCCTGACGTCATGTGGGGTTGATTTTGGGTGGCTGGATTGAGAAAGCTGGGGGCCCAGACTTGGGAGGCCGTACAGCACAAGGCCTTTCAATGCATTCTTGCAGAATGGAGAAGACGTCAGTGGGCGGTCCGATGCAACCTGTGGGCTTGTCAGCCATGCTGGCAAGAAATGGTCTCCTTCCATCTCGCGTGCGCAAGACTTGCGTTCGCCATCGTGTCACACGTTGGTACGCATGCGCCCCGTCAGCCACGCTCATCTTGTCCAAGGCACGCATACCATTTAATTACTGATATCACCTACAATCTAACAATGAATACTGAAACAAGGGTACACAATGGTACACATGTGTTCTCACTACATGCCTCCATCTGAGCCAACAAATCCTGTCGAAGAATCTGCAGTACTCGATGCGGTTCCTTCGTGATTCGAGTACGAACCAAATAAACTACCACAAATGTTCTTGGAACTTGCATCAACTGAAAGTATTCAGAGCGCACCGACATCTTGACACAGCATAGCTTCTCAAGAATCGGTACGCGGGGATACGGACGAAATCGCGCAGGAGCGTGTAAGGAGCGCCATGGACTATGTAGGAGCCAAGTGTGAGCAATTGCAAATGCAAAACAAGACGTCAATCACCCCATTTATCCAAAGAACCGGCCTATTTTTCTGACACTTTGGCCTCCACCCCAGCCCCAAACGTTCAGACTATACTCTTGATGCCACCTCACCACAAACTGGTGAGGGGGGCGCCGCTGCCGGCACCAGCTGTCCCAGCTGCGTTTCTAGCTTAAGGCTTACGTCTGCAAGGAGATTGTAGTTGAACCCTGCAACAACAGCCCCAGGCCCTACGCTCAATTGTCAGTCCGAGGGGCATCTCGCCACTGCCAGCCCCTACGTTCATGCGAATATCTTTCAGATCCTTGGCTACCCCACGCCACGGCTGTCCCCAACTGTTTGAAATGTATGCTTGCCTTTGACTGGTTCTTTGCAATGCCTCTTCAACAAATCCAGATTTGGCCAGCCGTGTCTCTCTCTCTCTGTCCATTGCTGCAAATTGCACAGGGCTGTCTTTAACACATGCTTGCTTCAATTTCGAGTTTGCCGTCCTCAACCCGCAAAGCGAAAGGGGCACTGTTCCAACATATGCAGTATACGTCTGTCTCAATTGTGTCTATAAACTATTAACACACATGGCTCTTTCGTATTTTTCACGGCCTTCTTCCATCCGACTTGTTTGTCTGATTCGTGCTCTCAGCAACCCAGTGCTCTGTTTCGTCTCAGTCGTACGCCCCCATTTTTGTGTTCCCTGGCTTTATATAAGAACACGTCAATGAAATTCGTGCTAGAATGGGCCGACAGCAGATTCGCACCGTGCGCTGGGAACCACTCCCCGGCAAAAACCCACACTAGCTCATTTCTTTTCTCATGATACTATACGCTGCCTTACACTGCGGGGCAAAGTCAAGCAAGCATACGCCGCTAGAGCTGCATGAGCTTGCTTTTTGCGCATCTGTAGCCGTCTCTCTGACCTTTTTCCTGCTGTGGCTGCAATATAAATAAGCTAATGACGTTGAATTCAGTGGCCCCTGAAAGCTGACAGTGGAGGACACTACCAACGTTCTGAGCGGGCGTAAACGCGCGCCGAAACAATGAAGTATTCGGGTTGCCTCAGCTATAGTGAAATCTGGGTCGGCTTTTTGAACTCCAACTAGGAATCTTGGCGGCGTGGCAATTCGTGCAAAACGCTCGTAAAGCTATGTGTTACCCTCTTCGGGGAGCAAAATGTTCATGGCAGTGTGGCCCAGTTTTGCTCCCTCCCTGCTCACGCAAATCCCGGAGGGTCGGAGAAGAAAGCTTCGACCGCTTGGATTCATGGAATGCAGCTTAAATTAACGGGAACAATCCTAGGAGTAACGGGGCGAAGCTTCGACCCATAAAGCGCAGCTTAGACGAATGGGTCGATCCCTAGACCAATGAGGCGAAGCTTGGACCAATCGGGCGACTATGAAAATATGTAAAATTCTGAGCTCCTCACCTGTTTGGAGTAACGTTTAATAGGGCGCTGAAAGTCCACAAGCTGTCATTTTGTCATTGCCACCTGGGCCACAATGCAGCAACAGTACACACCCGCCCAAATACTGCACCGGCCGAAGAAAAGAAAGCTCTGACAGGGAAAATGCCTGAAAGTGTGGCACGCCGAGTGATTTTCAGGGTCGGCGTCGTCGAAAATTTTACGTGTGTATACACTCTCCGGCCCCCACCAAGTCAGGCTTTGAGCCTTTGGGATCTAGAATTTGGGGCTTTATCAGGAACTCAGACTTTATGACAAAGGCGTGAGTCAAAAGTACCGTTTGAGAGCTGTAGCACGTGAAAAACAAAGCTTGCTCTGAAGCGAGAGCGGAGTGGATCTTGTTTGGCTGAGCTTCAATCCATATGTGTCGCCCGTCATCAGCACCTCATCAATCATGACGCCAGATTATTTATCTTCTTCGGATCATGCGACCAAGAAACGAAGTCTTTGCACCCCCCAAAAGAATTTATAAGCTTTACACGCGGCTTGCTGGCTTTGGACAAGAGCGCGGTGCTGTCGAGCAGTTCTGTTCAGGCCTAGCCCCTCAAAAGGTTGCGAGCACACAGCAATCTTTTTGAATGATCCCTTGGCTGCAAGTGGATAAGCCCTTTAACTCGACAATCCCCGCCTCGCAAATGTGCTTGCCGAGCCAGCCGGTATTGCGACGGGTGACCGAACGGAATCCTGGGCATTTATGAGGCAACGTCAACAAATGTATCTCATGCACTTAAGGCCTGTATCCCTGCATACAAGTCCATGACCTAGTTTTCATCTTGTCTCGCCGATTCGCCTTAGGGTTAGTTAGAGCAAGATTGGACTTTGGTGTAAAGACTTTCATGGCCAACGCGGGACAAGCTTGCGAAAAGGTGAGACATGTCTTGGGAGTCAGTTCGTCCATCTGCGTCATCTGTGCCTTCTCGTGTATCTTGCGACCCAACAGCTTCGCGCTTCAATCGTCTGGCCTGCCTTGATTTTGCCACTAAGCAACACAAGATCCTTTCGGGCTGACTCAACACATTCCGACGACTTATGTACCTTAGCCTTCTCCTGACACTTCAAACAAGGCCACAAGGCTGCTCGTCACAAATAATTGAACCTCCTGGATGTTCTTCCACTCCTCCCCCAACAACTTTGGATCATTTTGGGCCAGAAAGCAAAACCTCAATTCAGCACTAGCCAACAAGGGACCGAATGCAAGTCGAGGCACCATATCTCACCAAGCTCACGACTGGAGCCGCCAATTGAAGAAGCAACTGTAATTCCTGGACTTAAGAGACCAGAGAAGTCTGAGTTCACATTGCGTCCTTTGCTAATATACGAATATCTTGTTAATTCAGAGCTTCGCCAACTAGACCAAGGAAACCGTCCTGACTTTGACTTTGCTGCCGGGTTTGCTTTTTCTGTTAACTTGTCCAAGGAACAACTCATGGAGATCCTGAGCGTGCAGAAACTTTGGAGGCTTCTCTCTGACCACTATCGCATTGGACCTGACGGAAGCAGAGGTTGAATTTGAGTTGCGCGCCCTGACTCCTCCTTGGCCAGCCACTTTCGGGCCTCTCCCGCACAGAGCAACATGGGACTGGGGCCAGCTTTTAAAAGTTGGGGGGCCAAGAAAGGCCAACCTTATGGAAAAAAGTTGCCCATGCCCAAACCATAACAAAGTTCGCGTTCCAAGTGTATGCGGCTACCAGAGCATCCATGCTGGCTGTTCGGATGCCTAATAATATATTTCGGAAGGTCCCATCAAGCAGGCGAATAAATACTTAAACTGAAGCTCTTGAATCCATAGTTCTTCAATTCATGATAATGAAATTTACCCTAGATCATGTAACAATGCGCAATACAATTACGCCCCGCTGCCACAAACTGCTCCTGATGCTTGAAACATTCTGCCGTTCTGCCAGAGAAAACTCAAAATTGCCGGTCCTCGCAGTAACTGCTTAGTGCCAAACACATATTTTTCACACATTGCAAGAATCCACAACACAACACAAATCACTCAACAAATGTCGATTTTGCGAGTACCGAACGAAAACGGAGATGTCAAACATATACGGTCCATGTATGGCCACGTGTCCTGGTAGTCGTCGTAATCGGGACAGCAACAAGACAAACAAAGCACTAGTCCTGCTGCTGGGGCTTCTAGGCTGGTGCGTCGCGGTAATTGTTATGGCTACGGCTACATGTGCGGCCAATGCTACTGCCGCTCCTCCTCGTCCTCCTCATGATCCTCCTCCTCCATCATCCCTCGCGAAGTGCTTTTGTTGCATTTGCTGGGAACCTGATGCACTAGAATTTGTTCTTCACGATTCCAACTGCCTCCGTGAGAAGTTTTGCATTGACTGCCCCCCATACTACTGTAGTTAACTAGTTGTTCTGAAACAACCTTTACACATTACACGAATCAACATACACCAGGCACTGAAAAACCCGAAGTGAATCACACGGTGCTGAAGTCGAGCATCCTTTGATCATTCCGCTCAACCTGGCCCATTGGGTCGGCCGGATGAACCTGAACCAAAAATATATGACGAGCGGACTCTGAACCTAGACTCGACCTCAATCAAGAAAATCAAAGCCTGCGCCCCCAAAGCCAGAAAACTTCTTTGCAAAAATGATCCAGGAGCATACGGAGCGGAGGCCTCTGCTCGTTGCGTTGGCTTGTCCGGCTCCGGCTGTAGTTGAAATGCATGGAGGTAACCCTCGGATTGGCCGCTCTGTCTACCTGTTCTGCACAAACATTCCAAACCTTTTTTGCCCACTGCCCACCTCTGCAATAACCATCCACCTCCAAAACATGCAAGAAACGAACTCTGAACCTTCTTTGAGTTTTGCGCCTTCATGCTGATCTCTGAACACGTCTGAAGCGCCTGCAGGCATGAGCTTTCAAATTCTTCTGGATCACCACCCACAAGCTTCTCTGGGATTTAACCTGCTGCGGGCCCGCCAGCTCAACAAAAACCCTGCGTTCTGACAAGACTTCCCCATCTTCAGACATTGCCACATGTTCCTGGCAATGTCCATGCGTGCAAGTCTGGAAATCCGAAACTTGTGAGAAAAAAGCAACCCCCCGTTCTTTAACATAGCAGCTTGAAGAATAGGTTCAAAGCCAACCACGGCAGAACAGAGCTAGCTACAAGAGTTTTGTCTTCAAGTCTCACCAGTGCCATGTTCTTCTCGCCTGAACTTCCTTTCTTGTTTTTGTCGGTGTGTGTGCTGAACAGGTCATGCCCTATTCTGAGCCCACATTCACACATCATGACAAGGATTCATTAGGGTCGACTCTAAGCCCTGCCGATCTGACAACAGCAACGGAATTCGCAGGCTTCTGCAGCCAAACATTGTAATCTAGGTTTTTATCTGGCCGACAACGTGCCACTGCTTCACCTTCAGGTTCTTCGTCTCGCGTGCGAGTTGAAAGCAGAAACACAGAGCCGGGCCTGGTGCACTCGTCAGAGGGAAGTCGTTTTTGAGGGTCGTTGTGTGGGCAGGGCGTTGATACGTTGATAGCGTACAATTTACCCAGCCTTTACACTCCCAACCTTATCGTCATATCTACACTTTCTGCACCTGATGCTTCGCGCCTCGTTCGTTTCTCACATGCCTGCCAGTGATTCGTACACCTCGCCGGAGCTGGTTCAGAATTGTTGCCTATTCTGCTGCGAACAAAAATCTTGCCTTCTTGCAAGTACAGCGACCCACTTTAGTCACATCAGTCAGGCCGGAATGCGCGAACCCCCACGGGATGCACCGATGCAAGTGGGTCACATTTGGGTCAGGGGTCCCACGCGGTGTCTCCCAAGTGCCAGCGCAAGGCCAGAGCAGCCAAGTTTTGGCAGCGTCAATGCATCCACAAGCCAGAAGCAAGGGCTCCAAGCCCAGAATGCCAACGCCAAGCACACGCAGCCCCAATCCATCCACAAACCATCAAGAATAGCGCAACGCCTAGAACCATTGCGCAACTGACTGGCTTGCCCCAACATTAGCAACACCCATGCAAGCAGTGCAGCACGTATGGGAATCCCCAACACACATATGCAGCGCGAAGCCGCAAGTGCAAGACGCAGCGAGTCGCCGAGTTTTGCGCTTTGGCGCCCAAAACCGAACGTTGAAAAAGACGGGTGGAGGATCAAAAAAAAACAAATAAGGATCAAAAAAACAAAATCTGAGGATCAAGAAAAAACAAATAAGGATCACAAAAAAACAAAATCGTGGATTTCATAGTACAACTGGTAGAATGGAGACAAGTCCGGGGATCAAAAAAAA